>VWZD01004318.1:1039562-1061474 GCA_013396695.1 Sakesphorus luctuosus
TGTACATATATATGTATATATATAATATATATATAAAATTTATATTACATATATAAGTTATAGTTATAGGCACCAGTTGAGATCAGAAATTAGGAAGAAGATGCAAATGTGATGATTGTTTCACAAATAAAACAAACACTTTGTACTTACCAAATTATCGGTTTCTGGGTCTTCACAGAAAAAAGGTTTTCCTTCTTTCTCCTGCTTCCTGACAAAGTTTTCAATATCTACATCAAAACTAGCAGAAGTTGTGCCTTCTGAACCTTGTGTAGACTGTTCACATTTTTCAAACAATAGTGCTAACAAGGGAAATAGTGGGTGCCTAGAAAAAAAGTTTAAATACACAGATAAGTATTTTCACTTACGTGTACACCACTGAAAATTAGGACATGTAGCTCAGGTAAGGTCACAGTCACTCCTGTAAGTGTGACAAGCCTTGGAAGAGACTGCATTTAACACCAGTGATTATAGGAAAGTATGAAAAAAGTTTGTTTTCATTTTGGTTTACCCCACTCTAGAGGTAAATACAGCAGTAAAATACATATGTTTAAATAAAGAGCACAATCAGAAGTAAAAAAGCTCTGACATCCTATTTAATTCACTGCAACTGAGAGCCAAGAGAGACATTAATACAATGCACTAGAAATGAGAATTAGGCTTTACAAATAGGGTGAATGCAGATTTAAATCAAGTATGATCAAATCAATTTGTTCTTTAATGTGGGCCACACTTATACATGACAAAATAACTTTAAAAAATTGAGAGTAGTTTCCAGGCTGTACTCAGAGGCCTCCTGTGAAATCATGCTCTGAGGAGAAGATGATTTTGCCAGCACTAGTCTGTAAATGAGTGAATAAATCTTTCTGCTTCAGGATGGTATTTTTGGTAGTTTGTTTGTTTTTTCCTTTTTTTTTTTAACCTGAAAACCAGCAATAATTTTGTCTTTATAAAACAGCTAAAGCAAAAGAACATTTAACGTCTCCAAAACCGAACAAACTGCTTAGCACAGCACTTGACAGTGAAAAATCTCAAATTAGTGTGTTTATACATCAATATTGAATCCCTTTCCAGCTAATTACTGGGCAATAGATTGTTATCTCTAAAAAAAAAAAAAAAGGGAAAGATCAACCTAATTACAGTAAAAATAAAAACTTGCATTAAGAATAAAAACTACAGTGTAATAAATAGTGACCACAGTTCAACAGCCTAAGGTAGCTTGCTAAATATCCATTAAAACTATGCTGGAACTGAAGAATCCTATTGCTTAGGAAGTTGTTTTCTTGGCTGATGACTGACAGTGAAGCTAATTTGATCTCATTTTTTACCCTGCAAACCACAGAGACAGCCAGCCAAGAGATCATCTCATTTTAGGCTACTTATTATTATTATTTATTTAAAAAACCTCCTCCATTCTTTACCCTTCAAAAGACAGAACACGAGTCCATTACTACCTGTAAATGGCCTGCTTGTCTGCATCCATTGGAGTTTGAGATTCTACAGGGGCAGGACTCACCCCTTCTGCATCAGGCTCAGAGCAGTTGGGATCTTGTTCAGTTTTTAACTCTGTTACCACTTGCATCTGTAGGAAAAGCATAAGTTAAAAGTAAATCTGTAGGCTTGACATAAAATAAGGGCACTGTTTCCTAAGGAAAGAGCAAAGCAAAGGGCTCCTAAATTGCCAGAAGGTTGGTATGACTTGGCAGTGACATAAAAAGTAGCTGTAACAAAACCCCTCTTTTAATCCTTGACACTTTCTTATGGGTAAAGGTCACTTCAAGTTTCAGCATTTGGATTTAAAATGGGAATGACAGATATTGGTAAATTGTTAAAGCATTCTGTCTCTGAAGTGACTGTTTTTGGAATAGACTACAGGACATTGCTCCAAAAAAATTTATGGGGATGTCTGCATAAAAATCCTCTGGGATGAAATCAATGAAAAGTCTCTCAAGTTTTCTCTCTCATTTCTTACTATATATTGTATCAGGATACTGAAGAAAAGGATCTTTAGGTTTTCCCTGTCCATTATAATATGTATTTTCTTAAAAAGAACTGAAATATTGTGTCCCTCCCAAATCCTTCAGCTATCAGGAACACAGCCCCCCCGACCTTTACCACTTCATTTTTGTAATAACCAATTATTTTAGGAACATTAAGCTACTGGGGAAACAGCAGTGACTCCCTCTACACATCCATTTAACACAGCCCCACAATGTGCCACCACTGGGAAAGCAACACAGAGCCACAGCTTCGACTGAGCACCTCCTAAACTGCAGCAGTGGGGGCTGGGAACACCTTTGGGCTGCCTTGAAGGTGTTGTAAGTGGTTCTCCCATCACCTCCAGCTAAATATCTTTTGAACTAGAAGTTCTTAAAAGAACCTTAACTGTGAAAGTTGTAGTTTCCACCCCTCAACCCAAAGTCCTTGGCTTTCTCCCCTTTGAGCATCTGCACAAAGACGTGAAATCACTGCAGTCTTTTCTCCTACTCCTCTAACTAAAGTTTTACACCTTGATAGAGGACAGACAGGTGGACATTTGCACCCAGGTATCTCCAGGCAGCCAGAACTGTCAGCTGCAGAGAAAAGTGTACACAGTGCAATGAATGCTCTGTCCTCCTCTCCCACTGGATAAACACATCCCATCACTCAGAGGAACCCGCCCAGAGCCGGGCTGCCCTCCAGAAACTATTAGAGAACCTGACTCTGGCAGAAATTAATTCATTTCCACACAACAGAAGCAGAAGAGTTTATACTATCCTGAACACGATGTCTGGGAGAACCAAAAGCTTTGTGCTTTGCCACCTGTTGGGCCAAGCCACATCTCAGAAAAATCAGAAACAGAAAATCCAGCATCTCCCAGCTGGCTGAGCAGCCTGCCCTGCAAAAAGCTTCCTCCAGAGGAGATTTTTAAGCCAAAATGCTTGCAAAAAGGATAGGACTAATGGACCCATTTCTTGGCTAATGACAGGAAGGAGGAGCAAATTAAAAGGGGATGACTCTCAGACAAATGATTATAAATGCTGGCCAAAAACTGCCGAGTTTGAAGGGAGAGAGTACATTCAGCTGGGATTCCATCTCACTATGGGCAGGAAAGAGCTCACTTAAAACTGCAAGATATTTTCTGTGGGCCATTTCCAAACTACAAAAACATCAGGCACCCAAATTACCTGGACACTGAGAGTTTGAAATACAGAACAGACAGGAAAAACTCTCTCCCAATCTGTTATTATGAAAAAATATATTTTACTTTCACTGATGTGCCACAGGATGGCATCTACTTGCTGGGGGAATAAAGATGCAAGGCAGGTGAGAGAAGAGAGAGTAGAATTGCAATCAAAGAGACAAATAGCAACAAAAATCAACAATCCCAGACTGCATTCAGATAAATATTTTCTAGGAGATGGGAAAAGTTGCTGCTTTTCTTCTGACTGTTCCCCATTGTTGCCATCTGCTGACAGAAGTACTTGTATTTACTGCTTAGGGCTGACACAGAGTAACCTAAAAATGGGTGTTCAGAGTCCAGGCCACTGCATGACTCGTCCCCAGTTAACAGTATTTTAATTTAGCAATTCAAATTGTTGTAATATACAGATTGTTGTACAAAAAAGAAACATCATTCCCAGACATATCCAAGAATGTTTCATTATTCCAGTTGTTTGCCAACAGAAATAAATTGGAATCCCACCAAGCAGCTTTGTAGTCATCAATTCTAATCCATAACCTCATTAAAATGAATTTAAGTATAGAACCAGTTTTCAACTTGCAGCATAATTCCATCAGCTTAAATGCAGTCAAAGTAGCACATAATTGTAGATACCTAATTGATCCTTCTCTTGCTCAAGACCACAAGTCTATGACTGTAAATAACTTCTATCTGTTGTCACTTCAGACACAGGAACACTGAAGTACCATAAACACAAAATATTATAGATGCTCATTTGACTTTCCTAAAAATGGGGACATCACAGCACACAAATAATTCAGAGCAGATTCAGAAGAACCCCCTTATCTAACTGTTCTTCCAAAAGTTAAGCAAAGCCATGCAAAAACTAGTCAAATCTTTAATAAGTATCCAAATAAGTATCCAAATATTAAAGCGACAAGCTGCTATTTTTAAAATATCTTGCTTTACAAGCAAGAACAGATAATTAAAATAAGCCAAAGCAGCCATTAAGCACAAAGTAATTACTTTTTTTTCTCATGCTAATTGTACTTAGTTCACAGAAAAAGAAAAACACACCTACCTGTTGTCCATCTTGATAGTTGTCTATACTTAATGTCTGTGTTGCCATCATGGTTAATAAAATGGTAATTATGTCAAATCATCATAAGTGTGAACAAATATTCTTTAAAGAAAAAGAAAAAAAAGTCAGTTGCAAAAATTACCACTTAGTTTTAACAGGTGAAGAAAAAATAAAGGAAAAAAATAAGATTTATGCATGCTTCTCTCAAAAAAAAATCAACAAGTTTATTGGCAGTGACAGCTACGGGCATATTTGAACAACAAAAAAACTCAGTTGGAAAATTTAACAGGTTTTATCAGCAAACATTTCAATGCATCTTTTTATATTTTAATATAAAATTTTTAGTAAGAGGCTGAGGTTCTTTTACATTCACAAGCTACAAGTGAACTTTAGCATTTATTTTGGACTCCTTAACTAACATTCTAAGGTAATAAATACATGAAATCTAGAAACGAAACAGATTTGTGTTTCTGTATTTTGAAAAGGTTAAAAACTCATTGAGCATTACTGCAGCAGGAATAATAAGTTACATCTGATGAATCAAATGTAAAAATAATTAAGGAATACCCTGTTCACTTATGAGCAGGAATCCCATATCACAGAATCATAGAAACACAGAATCATAGAATGGATTGGGTTGGAAAAGACCTCCGAGATCATCAAGTTCAACCCTTGGGCCAACTCCAGTCCCGTCACCAGATCATGGCACTCAGTGCCACGGCCAAGCTCACTTTGAAAACCTCCAGGGATGGGGAATCCACCCCCTCTCTGGGCAGCCCATTCCAATCCCTCAGCACTCTCTCTGCAAAGAAGTTTTTTCTCATCTCCAACTTCAATTTCCCCTGGCAGAGCTTGAGCCCCCCGTGCCCCCTTGTCCTATTGCTGAGTGCCTGGGAGAAGAGACCAACCCCCACCTGGCCACAACTTCCCTTCAGGTAGTTCCAGACAGTGCTGAGGTCACCTCTCAGCCTCCTCTTCTCCAGCACAAACACCCCCAGCTCCCTCAGCCTCTCCCCACAGCACTTGTGCTCCACTCCCTTCTCCGGCCTCCTTGCTCTTCTCTGGCCCCGCTCCAGCCCCTCAATCTCTTGCCTCAACTCAGGAGCCCACAACTCAACACAACACTCAAGGTGTGGCCTCCCCAAGGCAGAGGCCAGGGGAAGGCTCACTGCCCTGGGCCTGCTGGCCACGCTATTTTTGATCCAGGCCAGGATGCCATTGGCCTTCTTGGCCACCTGGCCACACTCTTGGCTCCTCTTGAGCTTCCTGTCCCTCAGTCCCCCCCACGTCCCTTTCTGCCTGGCTGCTCTCCAGCCACTCTGTGCCCAGCCTGGAGCGCTGCAGGGCTTGGGGTGGCCAAAGGGCAGGACCTGCACTTGGCCTTGTTGAACTTCATCCCATTGGAATCAACCCATCTCTCCAGTCTATCCAGATCCCTAAAGTTAAAGCCTGGAATTACTTTCAGAGACTGAAGGCTCAAAACATTTCTGACATCCAAATCATGTAAGGTTCAACAAAGCATGGAACAATATCTAACAACTTCTAAACAATTAGACCCACGTCATCACAAATTGCCCCAGGAATTCAGAAGTCTCATTTTCAGAGACATTTGATATTTTGGGAAATATTCATTAAAATAGGATTTAAACACAGGTAAGTGCACGTATGTTACTCCCTCCAGGCATCAGATGGAGTTTGGCACCCAGACGAGTTTAACATTTTTAAGTCAGACATCCAGGAATTAAAACTAAAAAAAAAATTATCAAAGCCCCACCACCAGATAGAGAGCACCCTTCAAATGACTAATTTACATTTCATTTTCTTGTCAGATTTGCAGCCATTACAACTGAAATCACATAACTCATTAAGCTATTACCATTAACTATTACCACACAAGCCAATTTTCCTTGACACACGGGAGTCCTAATGTTTAGCTACTATGAAAAAAAATATTAAAAAAGAAGTCAGAGCTCATGTCTTGAAAAAGATTACATTCAGGTATTAATTCCAGGTTTTCTGCTCTCTTTGACTTATGTTCTTCAGTATTGAAGAACTAAGTTTTTGAATATTCAGCAGTGTAAGATCTGAAACAAAACCTTTTTTCTTTGCCATGTGTTCAATCCCTAAAAATTTTTCAACTACTTTTAAATCCTTCCTTCAGCATTGCATACTCCTACAGCACAGGACCATTTTTAAGAGTAATTTTTATCTTCTTGGATATTTTCCCCTGCAGATTTTAATAGTCTCAAGTAAGTGTTTCATTTTGGAAACACAGGACAAATTTCAAGATTCCCTTCTCTGTTAACAGTTTAATGCACAGAGACAAACCAAACTCCTCAGGACAAACCTCAAGCCTTACTTTGCATCAAGTTCTACTCAAAGTGTGATTCTTAAGCATGGCTGTAATTTTAAAACTTTTTTTTTAAACAACTTTAAGGACCAGAGAAGTTCACTGGGATGCTGGAAGCATGGCTTCCTTTACAAAATAGTTGTATCTGTCTACAAAGCATCACTATCTTTCTTTGAAACTCCTAAAATATTACTGATTTCTCCACCAAAATTAAAAATAAAAAGGGAATAACATGAGTGGACTCACTGAAAGATGCACTTTGGATTTTATAATTTTGTTAACAGTTATGCATCATTTGCTGTTAGAAGTTAAATCAGTATTTGCCACAGCAGCAAAGTGAAATACTTTTCAAAATACTTTGAGGGGACACATTGTTAAAACATCAGTCCTGCAAGCAGGATTAAGTTGAAAGATTTATTTTCTTTCATTAATGGCAGCTTACAGCCAAGGCAAGTGTCTTTTTGTATTTATAGAGTGAACAGGCACACAGAAAATGCTGATTTTCTTCCTTCTCAAAAGATGAAGTTCTCAGTCAGAAATGAGGAAATAAAACAGTCGTAGAAGAGGAAGAATGTCTTAGAGCTCACAAGGATGTGAGATCACACAAGTGGCAGAAAGAACTACATGGAGAGGGAAGCAACAAAGATAAGACATGTAAACTGGCAAAGACAATAGGACATGGCAAGAATTTCTGGAGAATGAGACAAGCAGGACCAACCCTTCCTTCCAGAATTCCATAAGGAAGAGACGTTCCACATCTGGAAGGCCCTCAGGACACACAAAGGAAGAAAGGAGGTGCACAGCTTTGAGGTACATCCATAGATTATTTCATCTAGGAGGGCTTTTCCCCCTGTCTTCTCCCAAGGGAACTACTGGAAAGAATTCTACATGGGTGTATCCTTTATTTCCCATTGGAGCTTCCCTTCTGACTTACAATTGCAGTAGAAAAAGATTAAGCTATTAGGCAAGATAGGAACTGATGAGATTTAGTGAGGACAACTATTGCAAATGAAGAAGAACAAATTGAGCTAATCACATACTTAAATTGAGGCAATTAACCGAGGAATTACTTTGGTTCACTAAGAAGAAACATCTCCCCATTACCCAGCCGTGGTAAGAAACAAACTATGCTAAACTTTAAGAAAAGTAACTGCAAAGGTATTTACACATTTGGCTTTTATAATCTAATTCAGGATCCAGCCCCCAGCTCTGGTTACAGCCCCAGCCCCAGCCCCAGCCCCAGCAGATGTTCACTCTGCAGACAGCAACGCCGCTCGCTCCCAGATGTTTATCAGTACCACAGCTAATTACTGCCACAGCTCCACCACTGAGCTCACAGAGCACGGGAACAGTTTCTGATCCTTTTTCACATCAAGGCAGACAGGCCAGCTCAGCCCTGTGTTAAAGGTGGCTATGATGGAAACCAGCTGGTTCTGCCTCAGCCACGTTGCTGTGCACTCACACAACCCCTGCTCTTGGCTGACCTCCTCCTGTGGTGATTTCTGGCTCATGTGTGTCCATTCTCAGCTCACAGCAGGAGCATCTTTAACCAGCACAGCTACACCTTAGGCCATATAATATCAGGTATCTGAGGTGAACCTAAGAACACATGACTGCTGGACAACTTAGCTTTCAAAATGCCAATTATTCTTTGTGAAGAAAATCGGGAGTAGAAGGAAAGCTGTGCATTTGTGTTGCATTCAAAGAGCTACAAATAACAAAAACAACCCGGGGCTGTGTCTGCCAGTCTGCTTCACACAGAACAGAACAACTCTCATTCTATTTATTTTCAAAGCAAAGCGTGTGGAAAACTCAAGGAAACACTTCAGGTCATGTAACTGGAAGCTGATGCATGAACTGCAATCAGAAACTCCACTGGTATCTGTGGCAAAAGGGAATTCATAAAGGCTTTGTGTTCTACAAAGCAAAGGGGGGAAAAAAGCAAGCCTTTAATATAATCAAGTGTGAAGGTAAAATGTAAAGCAGAAAGGAAGTTAAATGAAGAGGGGTAATCATAATTAGAAATGTGGAGACTGTGCAAGTTGAGTAAGAGAAGAGATTAAAGGTGAGCTGAAACATGAACACAAAGTGATCACTTCACATACATCACTCCTCATTTGCTCTACTCACTCCTTTGTAATTAAGAGCAAAGGGACCACCCAGTAACGTTAACATAAGGTGCAATAAGCTGCTGGAGTTCAGTGGTATCGTTTGTAACACATACAAGCTACAGCAGATGTTTGTAAGAGATATAAATAGTTATGCTTCAGGCTATAAACTAACCACTAACCCTCTTAGGCTTGTGAAGAAACTGCCCACCAGACTTGTTAACAAGTAATCATTCCTTCTAATTTTCCCTCATACATGTTCCTTTGAAGTCCTCCAGAGAGAAACAGATGACTAGCAGATTCACCACAGCTCTTTGTTCATTCTTATTTAACTTTAGTCCTGTCACTTGCTACGTAACATTGATCCTTACAGTCACATACAGAGTTAAAAAGAAACAAAAATCAGAACAGCACGTCTGTTTGACACATGGAAAGCACACAGAACTGGCTTCACTGATCAACACAATACATGATAATATTTGCTTCCAGGGCACACTGTCTTCTAAAGGAGATGAAATACTGCCTGTGAGAAAGCTGCTCACCCCTTTCCTTCAGTGGGTTGAAGAAGACATTATCTTGTTCCAGCAGAGAGATGCTACTGATGTACAATGTGGAGGACAGAAACCTAAAAGACAATAGAGAAATATTCAGAAGAAGACAAGAAAATAGAACACACTTTCTAAGACTGAATATGATTAAATAAAAAATATTGGTTTATTATATGGTTCCCTTGACAAGTTTAAATTAACTGACAGGACTTTTTTGCCTGTTTTGCCAACCTTTTTTCCATTGTTAATAATCTCTAATCACACACATTATCCCAGGCTATTATTTGAACTTTTCCTCATCTTACTACATTGATTCTCCATATTTACCTTTGACTTTGCTGACACCTCTAACAGAAGACTCCATTTGGACTAATAACTCACTCGCTGTTCAACCTTCATATTTTACTCTCTGGCTCAATGTCTGCCTGCTAAGACTAGGCAAGGCACATCCCAAAAATAAAACTACGAAATTCAGACAGGAGTAACTCCTCAGTGTTGTGAAAACTAATAAGCACACCAAGAAAGGTGAATTTCCCTCCTGCCACTTAAATTTCCTTCATCACCATTTAAATACATTCCATGGTAAAACCAAAGCACGATGGCTATGGCCAAGTAATCCACTACAAGGTAAAAACTAACAGATGATAGGAATGGGCCATGGTTAAACTCTTGTGTCCTGTGAAGACAGCTTCTGCTACAGGATTATTCCCTGATTTTAAAAAGCTTTCAAAAAATTACCACTTAAAATTAATTATATTTAATAGCACCCATTTGATATACTGAAGCTACTTTTAAAAAGTAGTAACAATTGTGAAAACAATGTAGCAAAGGTTGTGGAAACATATTTAGAAAACACAACTGCTGAAAAACATTAAAAAACCATCTCAGGGGAAGTTCCAGGCACTGAGGTTGCACAGAGGCCACCTGAAATGATACGGTGGCTAAAACACACAGCTCAGATCCTGACTCAGGTTACCTGTTGCTCACACAAAGTCCACAACTGCATAAGAACTGGAGTGAAAGTAACTCCAACATTTTTGAAAGCGAGAGGAAGTTGGTATTTGGATTTGAGAGACAAAATTTATGCACCTTTTTTTTTTTTTTAAGACAAGTTCATAGAAAAGCAAAATGCTAAGGGTCACACAATCCAGATGCCATCTCTGGTTCATGAAACCCCGTTCTAAGCAGAACAAGGAAAATTCTCTGGAGGGTTCTAAGGCAGCAGAAATTCCAGCCATAGGTTAGAGATGAAACACTGAGCCAGAAAGAGTTTCAGTCCAAAGTGATACACCTCGTCTTGATGGCTCAAGGAGAAGATGATGCATTAAAAGTTCTTATGACTTTTCCTTAAACTGTCAAAGATCTGTGTTCTCAGAGAATGGACTTCTCTCACTTTTGAAGCTTCTTAATTCCATTTTGAGAAGACAGTGTAACACTCTTATTCCCTTCTTCACACACCATCTATTTTGTATAATTTTGATACTCATTTTCAACCACCTCAACTTATTGGGCTACTTTGAAACAGAGGAATTCTCACTACCCATATTATCTTCAGAACGTAGGTCATTGCCAGATAAATTGGGAAAATAGATAAAATATCTATTCCTTGTCTCAGATATAGAAAAGAATTACTGCAAACCTGAAAAACATGTTCGCTTCATTCAGATACAACTGCAGCAGTGAACCAGTGGTGCCACTGCTGCCAGGTCTGGTCAGTCAAAAATATTTAATGTATGAATAAGTACTCTTGCCTGCAAAGCCTTCAGCTGAAACTCTGGGAACAGGCAAGTTTGTAGACAGCTTATGAGACACCAAGGGCAGTAAGAAAGAAGTGCTGAAGAAGTAGAAGCCCAAGGAAAGATGCTGCAGAGGGAAAGATGTGGCTGAGAAGGAGACAGTGGACATCACAGTTATCTTAGAATCATAGAATTGATTGGGTTGGAAAAGACCTCTGAGATCATCAACTCCAACCCTTGGGCCAACTCCAGTCCCGTCACCAGATCATGGCACTCAGTGCCACGGCCAAGCTCACTTTGAAAGACCTCCAGGGATGGGGAATCCACCCCCTCTCTGGGCAGCCCATTCCAATGCCTGAGCACTCTCTCTGCAAAGAAGTTTTTTCTCATCTCCAACTTCAATTTCCCCTGGCAGAGCTTGAGCCCATGCCCCCTTGTCCTGTTGCTGAGTGCCTGGGAGAAGAGACCAACCCCCACCTGGCCACAACTTCCCTTCAGGCAGTTCCAGACAGTGCTGAGGTCACCTCTCAGCCTCCTCTTCTCCAGCACAAACACCCCCAGCTCCCTCAGCCTCTCCCCACAGCACTTGTGCTCCACTCCCTTCTCCAGCCTCCTTGCTCTTCTCTGGCCCTGCTCCAGCCCCTCAATCTCTTGCCTCAACTCAGGGGCCCACAACTCAACACAACACTCAAGGTGTAGCCTCCCCAAGGCAGAGTCCAGGGGAAGGCTCACTGCCCTGGGCCTGCTGGCCACGCTACTTTGGATCCAGGCCAGGATGCCATTGGCCTTCTTGGCCACCTGGCCACACTGTTGGTTCCTCTTGAGCTTCCCATCCCTCAGTCCCCCCAGGTCCCTTTCTACCTGGCTGCTCTCCAGCCACTCAGTGCCCAGCCTGGAGCACTGCAGGGGGTTGTTGCAGCCAAAGATCCAAGTACATTTGCATTTTGATAGATTCAAATAATAATAATAATGAAGCACTAAGTGGAGTGCACATGACAACGTGCCACCCAGGGTTCATCCCACCTTCGCTGCAGTGGTTGGTGATCGATCTCCATCAGCCTGCCCAGGAAGAGTTATTGAGTGAAATTAAGACAAACAAATGAATATGAAGTTGATGCAGACAAGTTTATTAAAACTGCTCAACGAGAATGTTCTCCTCATTCGGCAGCAAGGTGGCTTCCATTTCCTCTATCTTACCCACTTAAAAAGTACAATCATTATTTAGAGTATTACATTTTTAGGAAAGACAATGTTCCTGTTCAGGAACATAATACCAGCCCCAGGGAGTTCCATCACACAGATACAGCCACACAGTTATTATACAACAGCTACGCTGTCAATTGCCCTGGGAGTCAAGCCCTAAAAAGC
This sequence comes from Sakesphorus luctuosus, assembly GCA_013396695.1. NCBI lineage: Eukaryota > Metazoa > Chordata > Aves > Passeriformes > Thamnophilidae > Sakesphorus > Sakesphorus luctuosus. The sequence continues at coordinate 1,051,914 of VWZD01004318.1, forward strand.
CACAAAACTAATTTTTGGCTGCAGTAAAATGAGATTTACTTCGTGTCACTTTTCTCCCTTTATTGTTTGGCGGTGCAGTAGAGTTATTTATATGTTAATCTTGATGAATATGAGATTACATTAAAAAACTGAGTGCATATTATACTTAACAAAACCGAAAACTAAAAACTAATTAAAATCCACAACTAAAGTTCAATTTCTGCACAGACACAGGGTACACTACAAACTGCCATGAACCTTTATTTGCATGTAGGATTTTGAACATGCATACTATGGACCACTGACTTCATTAAGATCTCTCCAACACTGTATACACTGCTTTGTTGTCTCATTAATCTTTCATAGCGTCCTCTTTTCATATCCCCCTATTTCAGGACTTAACAAGCCATACAAAATACTTTTATCACAGAGCACCTTCCAAGCATCACCACACAATGTCACACAGCATGACAAACAACAAACCACATGGCAAGGCTGGTGAAGGGACTGATCTGTCTTTGCATCACTTTGCCAAAACAACAACACCTCAAAATAAGGAACAGGAATTTCATTCCCAGATGGATTCTTCCCGATGCCTCTGATATCAGCATCATTACCAGAGTGTGTTTAAAGCACGTTCACACTCAGAGAGGTGACAGGCAGAAACTGCAGGTCTAATTTCCTTCAACAAGGCTGGTGAAGGGAGTGGAGCACAAGTGCTGTGGGGAGAGGCTGAGGGAGCTGGGGGTGTTTGTGCTGGAGAAGAGGAGGCTCAGAGGTGACCTCAGCACTGTCTGGAACTGCCTGAAGGGAAGTTCTAGCCAGGAGGGGGTTGGTCTCTTCTCCCAGGCACTCAGCAATAGGACAAGGGGGCACGGGGGGCTCAAGCTCTGCCAGGGCAAATTGAAGTTGGAGATGACAAAAAACTTCTTTGCAGAGAGAGTGCTGAGGCATTGGAATGGGCTGCCCAGAGAGGGGGTGGATTCCCCATCCCTGGAGGTCTTTTAAAGTGAGATTGGCCGTGGCACTGAGTGCCATGATCTGGTAAAGGGACTGGAGTTGGCCCAAGGGTTGGACTTGATGATCTCGGAGGTCTTTTCCAACCCAATCGATTCTGTGATTCTACGATTAAAAGATTTGTGTTCCTTCAGCAATTGACTTTTTGTGTAAACTCTGCTTTTCATATATTTTATTCTGGGAATTCTCCTACTTGCAGGTATCAAATAAAAAAAAAGTATTAAAAAACATGTACTACTTAATAAGCTAAAATTGCATATGCAGTTACCTGGTAAAATGGATATTAAGGATGCCAAGATCATACAAATTTCTCAAGGCACAACAAGAGAAGTACAATTAAAGGCATCTGCATCTTGTGAAGAACTTCACTAACTCTGCACAAATCCTTGGTGTGTACAACGACACATTTCTTGGGAAGTGGTGCATTATCATGGTTCATGTTCCTGGTTCATGTCATTCCCAATTTACCACAGTACTTCTTAACAACAAGGATGAGAAAGATGAGGAATCCTGGTCAATCCAGTCATAGAATAATGTCACTTCAGTATCCCAGGGATCCTGCCCCCATGTAGCTCTTGGCCTTACAGGAGAAAATCCCCAGGTTCCTCTCCTACTGTCTCCAAAATGAAAACCTCATTCTTCCAACTATTAAAATATTCTCAAATTCAGAAAACTTTCCGCAGCATCTCAGTTCTCCTACCCAATTCACACTGTAATTTGACCCTGCTTTATTAGCTCCATAAAGTAAGGAATTATGGGGACTAAACAGCAATTTTGGCAAGAGAAAAACAAAAGTTCAGGCAAATGAAACCTCCTTTAATTGCTCCAAGACTCCTGAGGGATTAGGGGCCAAGGGAGCAAAAATATTTCCCATCACTCCCTCATCCATCACCAGTGTTCACACAGTAAATGAAGATTCCTTTCTTTCTGTCTTCTTAGCACTGCAAACCAAAGGACTTTTTATGGTTCCAGCATGTGAATCCTCACACACACATCGTGAATCCACACATGTATTTCTTATTACAGGACAGAGAAGGAATTTTTCCCCTCAGTTTTCACCCAATGTGCTGTCATAACATTTTGGACCCAAAAATCAAGAAGGCAGTTTCAAGAGAGGGTGGCATTACAACACTTACAAACACCCCTCACACACCAGAGAACATGTACCAGCAGTTCCACAGCTGGAACTGATTCTGGTACAACTTTCCTACTTAATGAGATTTAATTACTTTTTCAAACAAAGTTCCATTACAAAAAGAAAAGAAAAGAAAAGAAGGGGAAAAAAGAAAAGAAAAAATGAGAGAACTTCACCCTCCACATCTCCCTGGCACTTCCCACATGGATTAACAACAACATTGCTTATGTCCTACACTCAATTCCAGATCCCTTTGCCACTGAAGCCTTTGGAATATCCACACAAGCTTGTAGTGAATCTCTCACTTTTGAAGACACTCATAGAACCATATCCTTCCAGACAAATTAAGTCAAAGGAACAGGAAATCTTATTTTAATCATGATTTGCATCAGCACCCAATAAACTATGACTGCAATTAATCTTGTTTTGTGTTTATACTTTGCGGTTTCATAAAGAAGACACAAGTAACCACCAGTCTCTCAGCATTTATGGCTATTGAATACTTACAATCTTAGCAGTTTATGTAAACATATGTTATGTTTTCCAACGTTTTTATTATAAAACCATGAAAGTTTCCAAATATTTGTTCTGTAAAAGACTGAATTCCTCATGCTATTGAAGTACAGCCTAAGGATGGAGTTTTATTTAGATAATAACTGCATTTAAAATGGACTTTGGATGTTGAATGGGTAAGAAAACTCCTTCTACGCATTTTTGGCATTTAAACACTTCATCAAGATCAAGATGTTCCATCATCAATTATTTCATTTTTATGTCCTTTATGATTTCAGGAATAATCACACTCTCAATGCAGCAAGCTTTAACTTGGGACTAGTGAAAAAACTGAAAGTGACAAAAAATCCTGGTCCTGCAACCCTCTGTCAAACCCACTTCCAATCCATCAACTCACACTTCCAGAATCTTCCCTGTTTCGACCCTGACATTTGGTCAAACCTGAACAATTTCTTTTGTTACTAAGTTTAGGCCCTAAAACGAACGGGGGTTTTGATGGTTTTTTTTTCAAATAAATAAAAATCCTTTCCTGCTCCACTTTGCTTTGCACCTCTCCCCAAACACCAGTGTTTGTTCACTCCTCTAGGAGCAGAACTGCTGCCCAAGTGTTGCGGGATTGGAGGGGAAGCACAAGTAAAGAAAGACTATTTAGGATTAGATTTATCCATCACCAACTGCTGGGGTGCATCAGTAAGTGATTTATCCATCACCTACTGCATCATGGTAACCACCTGGTCCAGAGTGTGACTGCACAGTCAGGGGACATGCAAGGACCAAGAGACAGGAGAACACTCATGTTACATGGAAAAGCCAGACAGTCTAGTTCTTCTAAATAGTTCTCCAGTAACAGATACTAATCAGGTTTTCCAAGAGCTTAAGATTTCACAGAATCATAGAATTGATTGGGTTGGAAAAGACCTCTGAGGTCATCAACTCCAACCCTTGGGCCAACTCCAGTCCCGTCACCAGACCATGGCACTCAGTGCCACGGCCAAGCTCACTTGAAAAACCTCCAGGGATGGGGAATCCACCCCCTCTCTGGGCAGCCCATTCCAATCCCTGAGCACTCTCTCTGCAAAGAAGTTTTTTCTGCTCTCCAACTTCAATTTCCCCTGGCAGAGCTTGAGCCCCCCGTGCCCCCTTGTCCTATTGCTGAGTGCCTGGGAGAAGAGACCAACCCCCACCTGGCCACAACTTCCCTTCAGGCACTTCCAGACAGTGCTGAGGTCACCTCTCAGCCTCCTCTTCTCCAGCACAAACACCCCCAGCTCCCTCAGCCTCTCCCCACAGCACTTGTGCTCCACTCCCTTCTCCAGCCTCGTTGCTCTTCTCTGGCCCCGCTCCAGCCCCTCAATCTCTTGCCTCAACTCAGGGGCCCAGAACTCAACACAACACTCAAGGTGTGGCCTCCCCAAGGCAGAGTCCAGGGGAAGGCTCACTGCCCTGGGCCTGCTGGCCACGCTACTTTGGATCCAGGCCAGGAGCCCATTGGCCTTCTTGGCCACCTGGCCACACTCTTGGCTCCTCTTGAGCTTCCTGTCCCTCAGTCCCCCCAGGTCCCTTTCTGCCTGGCTGCTCTCCAGCCACTCTGTGCCCAGCCTGGAGCGCTGCAGGGCTTGGGGTGGCCAAAGGGCAGGACCTGCACTTGGCCTTGTTGAACTTCATCCCACTGGAATCAGCCCATCTCTCCAGTCTCTCCAGATCCCTCTGCAGAGCCCTCCTGCCCTCCAGCAGGTCGACACTCCCTCCCAACTTGGTGTCATCAGCAAATTTGCTGATGATGGACTCAATCCCCTCATCTAAATCATCAATAAAGATGTTAAACAGGACTGGACCCAACACAGACCCCTGGGAAACACCACTAGTGACCGGCCACCAGCCAAGATGTTCAAGTTTCCCAAGGAACAGCCATATGCTCCATGTGAATGCTGACCTTCTCGTTTCTCCATGCTGAATTCCAGAACTCAGCTGTTGTTATGCTCTTAAGTAGAAGTATCCCCCTTTTCCTGTAAATTAACATATTTATTTTCCCTTAAAGTCATTTTCAAGATGCTGAGTCTTAAAATTGCCAGAATAACCCTGATCAAATCTATTCATCATGGCAAATTTCAATATGACTAAGAAATAAGCAATGGAATACACCACCTCGAAATAATAATTAAAAAAAATAAAAACCAGTAATCTTACTTCTAGTATTGCTACTACCTTGGCCTAGAACACACAAAAATGGGCTAGAACACGTAAATTAAGTGATGACAGACTGACCTGGAAGTTCAAATTCTTTAGTTAAAAAACATAGAGCAGAGCACACACATCTTCATTCCCCTGTTCTCCAGGCATGTTAAAGATGTATAAAGCTCCAGTTTTTGTTCTGTAATTGACTCTGTTTCCTCTTAATATGAAAGGCTTGGACTTTATTTTTCAGTAAGCATGCTAATATCCTTTTCCCTTTGTTTTTTTGCTGTGTGAGTTGGAGAAAGCCAAGCAGGATGTGAAGCAGAGCCACATTTCCTAGCTTCTTCTGTCCTCAAGAAAAAAACCACAGGCAATTCCAAAAGCTCACCAATAAAATATAAATTGGAATTTGGCCGTTTAAAAAATGGATCCCTCTTTTACTACACCAGCAGCAATCTGCCATGCTCTACTTTTTTGCCTGAATTTCCTGTGAGCTGCAGAAGAGACAGTCGCAGTCCCCTGGTCACAGCCAGGCCAAGGGACAGTCTGTCATTACCACAGTCAGTTCCCATTTTTGAATATCACCTTTTGATTCTCTATTTACTCAAAAAGCCTTCAGGTTTAACAGCAAGTACCTTTAATAAGCCTGTGTAGGAAACAATGGGCACACGATGGCCTGGAGCAGCTGCCACATTAAATCCCAAACAGTGTGTTCCCAGGAAGGATGATAACCAACCATGTGATGAAAGAGCCAAGTTTTAATTCCACATCCAACACTGACTTTTCCCTTTCAGTGGCACACATGATCATGGAATCATAGAAAGGACTGGGTTGGAAAAGACCTCCGAGATCATTAACTCCAACCCTTGGGCCAACTCCAGTCCCGTCACCAGATCATGGCACTCAGTGCCACGGCCAAGCTCACTTGAAAAACCTCCAGGGATGGGGAATCCACCCCCTCTCTGGGCAGCCCATTCCAATGCCTCAGCACTCTCTCTGCAAAGGATTTTTTTCCCATCTCCAACTTCAATTTCCCCTGGCAGAGCTTGAGCCCGTGCCCCCTTGTCCTATTGCTGAGTGCCTGGGAGAAGAGATCAACCTCCACCTGGCCAGAACTTCCCTTCAGGTGGTTACAAACAGTGATGAGGTCACTTCTAATGATGTGGGATCCCCACACTGCTGGCAGGGGAACCAACTTACTGCCCCTCACCAGCTTCATCAAAACTTGGCACCACTTGTAACAACAAAGTTGGCATTTCTCGATCTGTGGTGCCACTATTTTATTTTCTACCCCAGCCCCAGTTCCACTTGAGGAATCTTGTGCTCCACAGTCCTGGCATGAAACAACCCCAGTGAGTGAAAAATGTGAAGAACCTGCTACAAGAGCAAATATTTCAGCATTCAGTTACCTTGGGGAGATCTATAATGGTCTGGGTAAAATATTTCAGTAACATCTGGCACCAAGCAAGCAAATGAAAGAACTCCATCAGCAGCTTTTTCTCCTTGCTCTTGGAATCCTCTTGCTTAGAAGAGCAGTAAGTTGCTTTACATTTTGTACAGCACTGAACTGTGGTAAAATAACCTACCCCAGAGAATTCTCATTTTTAAACCTACTGGCTCTTTTAAAAAGTGACACTGAAGTAACAAGCTGCTGCTGCAAGAGAAATAACATTTGTAGAATTTTAAATTTCACACCAAAAAATGCATTCAGTCTTACACCAAAATAAAAATATTAATCTGCTTCACTGTAAGCTTTTGCATATGTGCCAGTTTTACAGAGGCAACGTTTGGCTCCCAGACCACAACATAACATTCTGAAACGCAATTTGGGTTGCTTCATTCAGGACATTAACGGGGCCATTAGAACAGGCAGTTTCACTACCACAGTGATGGTTTTGTGGATCAGTCACCCTTGGCCACTAATAGTGGGCTTAATAACACCAAAGAGTCACTCTTTAGCAGGAAATGGAACTGCTCCTGAACACTTCTAAACTTGCTGTGGTAGCAATCAGAATTATTTGGACTTTATTAGAACATTGCATTTATAGCAAAGGGAAAGGCATGAGAGAAATACAGTTGGAAAGCAGAATTTTGAAGAAGTACAGCTTCTGGAAGACATATCTATTTTGTAAGACTGAAGTACTGAAAATAAATTTAAATATGTATTTCATTCATTCTAAACTGCTTTCAGTCCTACTAATGGAAAACTGCAAGGACTTGGTTTTAAATCGTTCTTTTTATGTAACCCAAATATTTAAAATTGTATTGAGATTCAGAGTACAAGTCAAGATGGTAAGTCAATATCAGACTGACTTTTCACAGGTCCAAGTGGAATTTCCGAACACAAAACAAAATCCCAACCAACTCTAACAACAATGTACACAAAAACTGAAGAATCCTTTCCTTACCAGCACACAGGAAATGGGAACAATTTCAGTCCAGCAAAGCACATCACGACATGATTACAGAACCTGCTTCTAATATGAGACAGGTATTAGTGCTGCATTTATGTAGAGGATACACAAGCGCAGATTAAGAGGAAAAAGAATAGAAACCATGGCCCAAAACCACTCAGGAGATCAACGAGAAATTATCTGAGCCTCCAAAATCTCAGTGCAGTGCCAACAGCCCCTGCACTTCCCATCTTTGCCCTGTGACTGAAGCACACTGAGCTCTGCCTTTCATCACTTAACTGGAGATTATGCTAAGAAAGCACAGAGAAACCCAAACTGAAGTTTTCCTGGGGATACTTTAATCATAAGGTGATAAGAAATTAAGTCAAGTTAACACTAAAAATACACTGTGCTGTTTATAGAATAGACTGAATATAGAATATATATGAAAAACATCACCAGAATTACTTATTTTGGATAGATGGTGTGAAATGTTTGGGTTTTTTTTTCCCCGTCAGAAATTTCTGAAAACTTGAATGCAATGACTATATGAGTTACCCCCAGAATAGGGCAATTCTGCAGTTTTATTTGACAGAAAATGCACTGAAAGTGCGTCTGCTGTTGCTTGATACTGTATCAGTGACACGGTCTGGAAATACAGGGAAGGATTTCTGACACAATCACAATAGTTTGTTTCCTGGTTCAGTGTAATCCATAAAATTCACACACGCAGCTAACAGGGACCATCCACTTGCAGAAGCTCTTGCACTTTAACCACTCACATGAATATAACTAAAGGGATAGAATTCCACAGCACAGGCAGTCCATAAACAGATTATATCCCATAGAGGGAAGGGAACAACCTGTGAGTGTGTTCAGAGTATGGAAAACTGTAAGATGTGTGGATCTCTTATAGTTGTTACAATTCCTCTCATTAAACAATGAACACTGGTGAAACTTTGTGCAGAGCACACTCAAGAATAAAATTAGAAACTCTCTGCATGTTTCTTGTAAAAACCTAGAAATTTTTAGCTTTAAAAAAAGTAAAATTAAATGACAGATTTAGCATACACTGAAATTGTATCTATCCTCCTCCTATTCTCCCCAGGATCCTGGCCCAAGTGTTTTCCAACATCCAGGACATACTGTCCATGCTCCCTAATCCTGTGATGTGCTTCACTGAATGCACAAATCATATTCCAAAGAGGGGTAAGGGCAAAAATGAGTCCTGCCTGGGCAGCTTTAAAGTGCATGTGAAAAAAAAAAGAAACAAAACCAGAAAAAAAAAAAGTAATTTACTGCATGGCATAAAACCTCATTTTTAAGGGTGTCATACCAGACCTAGAGTCTTTTAATAGGATGAAATTGTTCCCTATGAGGGTGGTCAGGCATTGGAACAGGTTGCCATGAGAAGTTGCCCCATCCCTGGAAGTGTCCAAGGCCAGGCTGGATGGGCCTTTGAGCAACCTGGTTTAGTGGAAGGTGTCCCTGCCCATGGCAAGGGGTTGGAACTGGATGATCTTCAATGTTCCTTCCAATCCAAGCCATCCTGTGGTTCTCTGTCCCAAAATCCCACCCGTCATTTACTTACACGTAACTGCGAAAAGGAACCCAAAACTATTAAAAAAATTAAATACTGTGACTGTGTCTCTAAAATTACACCGTATGTCACCACTTAAGAAAAATTAAAATATTTAGTAAGGAATTAAAAAACCCCAGCAAGCTACACAATTAGCACAACAGACGTGTTAAATACTTATATTGTTACATGGTTCATTGCCGGACTTGGTGGGAAGGAGGAAGAGCGCTGGACTGCTCCACGGAGACCTGGGACATGTGGCTAATTGAGGCAATACTTCAGGATAAAACCAGCGCTTGATTTATTGTTGTTTACACACATCCCAACCGGGGCCTCTGGGCAGTGTCAGGTCTCAGCTCCCAAATGCGGCCGCGTGAACACCGCGAACCCTCCTCGGTCCGGGTGCCAAGGAGGTGCCTCCCCAAACCGTGCCGGGAGACAAGGGGGGTCACATCGAAAACGAGATAAAAACAGAGCGGAAACCAACACCGGCCCAGACAAGGCTCCGCTTTCTATGAATCATGGGGAGGGGAGGGGGAGCATCCCAAAAATCAGCGGCAGAGGCTGGGGGTACCCTGGGGCAGGGGGTACCTCCTGCATCCCCAAAATCGGCGGCAGGGGCTGGGGGTACCTCCCGCATCCCCAAAATCGGCGGCAGGGGCTGGGGGTACCCTGGGGCTGGGGGTACCTGCTGCATCCCCCCCTCCTGCTGCTCCCGGCGCAGAGCAGGTGCGGACGGAGGGAGGGAGTGATGGAGAGAGGGAAGGAGG
>VWZD01004318.1:1062453-1153265 GCA_013396695.1 Sakesphorus luctuosus
AACCGCGCCCAAAAATCCGCCCAGGCTGAGGGATCTGAGGGAGGGTAGACCCTGCGCTGTCCCTCAGGATCCTGCCCACGGATCAGGTCCTGCCCAGGATCCTGCCCACGGATCGGGTCCTGCCCAGGATCCTGCCCATGGACCGGGTCCTGCTCAGGGTCCTGACCATGCATCAGGTCTTACTCAGAATCCTGCCCATGGATCAGGTCCTGCTCGGGATCCTGCCCGTGGATCAGGTCCTGCCCAGGATCCTGCCTGTGAATCAGGTCCTGCTCAGGGTCCTGCCCATGGATCAGATTTTGCTCAGGATCCTGCCCATGGATCAGGTCCTGCTCCAGATCCTGCCTATGGATCAGGTCCTGCTCAGGAGCCTGCCTATGGCCCAGGTCATGCCATGCTCCCAAATAAAGGTATTGGGCACACATGACTTTATACTGAAAACCCACTTGGAAGAAACAAGCACTGTCACAAGCTCCTTCCCTCATGAGTTGCCCCTGTTAAACATTCCCCTTTTCCCAAGCTGTCCTAAGTAAGGGGCAGGAGAGCAGCAGGGATGTGGTTTCAGACTGGTGCCACGTGGCTTGGCCATTTTGCTGTTGGGATATTTGAAAAGTTTCTCTGCTGTGCCAAAGGGCTGGAATGCCTTTCAGTCAGGTCACAGGTGGGCTCTCGTCTCCACCTTGTTCCTCACTCCCAAGACTTCTGAAAGATCATAACCCATTGCTGTCTTTGAGGGCAGAGGTTGACAAAGGGAGGAAGAAGCCGATGCACAAAGAGCTAATCTCATTTTAGGAAGCTTAGTTTAAAACCAAAGAAGGCTTAGTTCCAGGTTATTGTTCTACAGAAAGCAGTTGGGAAGCTACTTGATCCTGTACCCAGTAATCTGGGAACACCCTACCTTTTTTCATGGTCCATGCCACTCTTCCTGTTGGTTTAACAGTAGCAAGCCCCCTATTTCTTTTTTTACATAACACTTTCCTGGGCCAGGCTTTTTCTAACAACCTGGCTAAGAGTTTGGCAATAGAAACAGCTACTTAAACGTTTCTGCCAGCCAGGTCTGCCCTCAGTCCTCTGTGTGTCACTGCTGTGTCAAGACCCTGCTCAAGCCAACACAGTTGCTTCAGGAATCTGGTTGCTCTGTGCACACTGCCACCATTTGTCCACTGACAAAACAGTTGCTCCATCCTCAGACCGCCTGGAGCCTTTCACAGGAGTTCCTTTTCCAGCCATTTTCCCCCCATACAGTCAGAACCACATGGACATCAGGCTTGTGAAAAGGGAGAACTTGTACACCCGGCAGACAGAGCAGGAATGGGAATGAACTGCATTAATCCAGCGTGCTCAGATGGGTGAATCAGAACTCAAAGTTAATGGGAATGATTTATCTAAACAAAATTAAAAAACCCAACCAACTCTTAGTTTGTCTCATTCACAAGAGCCTCTTTCTCTGTTTCCATTCTTGTGCCATGTAACAACACTTCTAACAGAGTTCCTGTGGCCAGGTTGGCATCTTCTACCACAAGTTTCAGCTCTCATTATCCTTGACACATTCATTAGTGACACATTCACTAAACAGTGCTTAAAATTAACTGGCTTCCATGCCCAGACCTGCCTCTTCTTCAAATTTGATTCTTCCTGCAACCCTTTGTTCTCTTCTGCCTCGCCTGCACTTCTTTAGATAGGAGTTCACTGATTTCTTCTGAGAATGTACAAATGAAATTCAAACTAATTTAGTTTCTGTTTAATCTCTTCTCCCAACGATCTTCAAAGCCTTTCTTGATGCCTTTCCTAACTTGAATTTTTTTCTCCTCCTGCTTCCCTTTGCTTTTCCTTCCCTTCCTGCCTGCCACTTTCTCTTCCCCAAATCCCCCCCTGCACACAACAGGTGTAGAAATTCCTCATCTACTCTGTTTCCCCCTCACCCCAGTAATCCCATCTTTAGGTCTCCTTTGTAGTTAGTTACTCCATCCTTCACTCTCCTCTTACACTTTTCATGGTCTCAATAGATGTTTTAACATCTCCCTTGATCTTAAAGCATGTGACCACAGTGAAGAAAGCCGGGTTCCCCACAGCTCTGTGCCTCGTGGTTTGTTGATTTTAGTGTCTAAGGTACAAACTTTAACTGAAATATCTTCTAAAGTTCTGATGTACTTAAGGTGACTCTTTAGACAGTGGGTGCTGTTGCCTAAAACACTCCTGCTACAGACTTTCCACCATTCAGGGAGTACATGACACATCCTCCCTGCTCCACAACTTATTTTCATGAAACTAAACTATTCTGACAGCTTTAATCCTGTCTGGAGTAAGCCACTGGGTTAAAACGTTATTAACCGATGGATACCCCCCAAATATACCTGTACCTACATGACATGACTGTACAAACCTCACTCCCACAAGAAAGTAACCTAAAAATCATTCTTGATCCATTCTTGATCAAACTCATGCCTTTCAGCTTGCTGAAAGCACCGATCCCACACACTGCCCAGAGGTCCCTGCTTTTCAGTTTGTCTCCCATTGTCTCTGATAGTCTCTGCAGGCTTGAAAGCTTAGCTTTATTTTTAAAATACCACAGCTGAAATGGCTGCAGGAGATGAAGATTTAGGAAAGGTACTAGAACGTACAGGGCTTTTGAGGGAAGACAGCATCTTGGAAAACAGGAGCAGAGTGGAAAAGGATGGAAAAGTAACCGATGTGTGACTCAAAGGCAAACAACAACAAAAACAAACAAACAAACCAAAAAGGGAAAGGACAGGTGCCCTTTTCTTTTTCTGGTTGTCCCTCATCACTTCTGCCAAAGAACAAGTGTCCAATCCACAGGATGGAAGACAGCACTGAGGACATTCCTCATACTGCACATCTTGTAAGGATTATTACACAACTGATGAGTTTTATGCTCTGAACTCCCATTGGTATGGGTGCAGTCACTTCAATGCAGTGGTGAGAGGGCTGCCTTTCTCTCTAAAAAAGCAAAAGCTACATGCCAGGGTGAATGAAATGCCTTTTTAATATTTTGTAATAGCAAATTACAAGTACTTAAAATGAGGTTTGGTAACATTCAGACAAATAACAGAACACTTAGATTCTCCAACATCTGTTACCTTCTTTACATCGTGTATATTAAATACACTTATAAAATACAGCTCATTACTCAAAGTATGCTCAGATATGTTTGCAGGGTCAGGACCTCACTTGGTTACTGAGAACAGTCCCCAATATATAAGAGCATTCCTCACAGATGGCCCAAATATTTACACACACTAAGCTCACCAAATGAGACAAGCACTCTCCCAAATCTCTTCACTGAAACACACTTGCAGTAGCAATTTACTGACTGGAGGATTGTGTAAGTGTATTGAAGGGCAAAACCATATCCTACATACAGCTGCTAGAGGAATTAGGGTTACTCTGACATACTTCAGTTATTTCCAGGTTCTGAATATTACAACTCAGTGCATAACATGACATGGACATGCATTTAACCTGTTCAGAAAAAGATCACTTCTCATGGCTCTCAACTGTGTAAGTTGAAACTTTAACAATTAAGCTTTCAAAGGAAACATTTACATAGAGGTGAAGGGATGGGCTTCCATACAGGTGGCAGTAATCTGTACTCATAACTTGTGGAATAAAGACTGTAATTGCAGTGATAAGACTGGAATAATCTAAACAGAGCAGGGTTTTCCCCAGAGTTCCCTAAAAATCAAGTGAGTTTTTAATGTTGATCTGACAATGTGAGCCCTCTGCAGAAAACCAGTTTCTACTTTCGTCACTGCAAGGGAAAAAAAGATGAAGTAGGACATGTGAACAGCTTAGATGTCCTCTGGCTGTTTGGAGAGCTTTCCAAAGAGCAGCTTTGGTGTGCCCTGTTTGCAGGCACAGCACATTCACATCTGCAGCCACAACTTTACATGGTATAGGAGGAGCCTGGGAAAAAAATGTGTGACTTACTTTATAATGGTTATAGCTTTTAAGATTTTAAAGCCGAAATTAATGAGTTAACTCAGTCTAAGTAAATGTCAAGCTTTGCTTGAACTAGATCATGGAGATCTGTGCAACTCAGCTGGGAACACTCCCTCTGGAGAAATTAAGAGCTCATGTCCCACAGCAGGACTTGGGTTCAGACCAAGAGCTGGCACTGCAGTGCAGTACTACTGCAAGGAGTTCCTGTGATGGGATCAGAATGCCATCCTTTGGATGAGCTGTTATTGTCTTGTCATTTTCCAAACTCAAAGCCTCCTTTGAAAAAAAGGAAAAATTATAAATGTCTTATTCAATATTTCTCCTCATGTTAAATCAAATTTGAATTTTCCATAGCTGTACATTAGCTGAATCACTGGCTGCACAGTACTCACTCCATCTGTTTATATGGTTGAGTCACTGCATTACCAATATTTTAACACGTTACTTGGAAAGAATTTTCGGTGATCTGGAGGATAAACCCCCAGAGCTCTATAAGATAATGTTCCCTTCTCTGTGTTCTGGAGCACCACACTCTGCATTGCTCCCTTTCTGCTATCAGAGATGTTAATTGGAACAAACTGCTATTTTAGGAAGAAGAGCTTATCATAAAAGTACAGCTTCCACTTACAGGCTGGGGATCAAGCTGTGATGGAGAAATGCACTGTCACCTTCCCCATGTGCAATGCCTTGCCCTGGGAACTGTGTGAGGAGTTCCGTGGTGATGGAATAAACATCTTTCACAACCCAAAGTATCTTTTTTCCCACTTGAGATACTATAAACAGATTACCTTCTGAGGCCAAACTGTCTGCTTTTAACAGTTCCAAAAGTTGAGAGTATACTATTGTTTGACTGCAAAATTTCTTCAAAAATGTGTAATATGTAAAAAGACCTTTTTATTTACCTTATTGGTACTGACGCAAAAAACAGAGAGCAGAGGTGGAATTGCTAATATACATCTTATTTTACAAAAAAACATAAGAAGAAATTATTTTGTATGAACCTCGCCATGGAGGACTATGAGTGCATTCATGTTATTCTGGGAGTTGAGAAGCAGAAAGTGAAACCAACTGAAATAAAAGAAAACCAGTGAGACTAGTTTTACTTTTGAAAGCAGGAGTTAGATCCAGCTTTCGCAAAAGTCAGTGGAACAATTCCCACTGGCTTGAGCGGGATTTGGATTCGGCAAAGTGAAATGCAGAAAAAATAACCAGGAAGCATTAATGAGAGGCACTCAAACACTGGTCTACAGAGCACTTTCTTCAGTCCATAGAGACCTGACTTTCCTCTCCATTACTCATTTACTTGCAGCTGCTTTTATGGGATCCTGCACTATGGAGCCTAGAAGGACCAAGAGGTGTTGGGAACAGGGAATGAGAATGGCCGGCCTGCCGAGCCGGATCTTTTGCAGTTGGAAGAGGAAAGGATTCAAAATGCTGAGCAAATAGAGAAGAAATAAAGAAGGGACTATCTGAAGGAGCAGAAGGCCATTAAGCTGAGAGGATTAGGTGGCCTTCAGTGAGGATTAGGCGCTTTGCTGCCTAATGCAACTGTCTAGCCAGGCACCTGAGCTTCCAGCACAAAGCAAAAGGAAAGCTGAGCTCCACACAGACATCTGCACTGAGCTAAAAGCAAATAGGAAATGCCAAGGGCAAAAGCATTCCACAAACGTTCCCCTCCTCCTCTCCTCCAAGTTGGGATTTGTGGAAACTACCATGCATTCCCACCCCTGGGCTGAACGTAACCAAGCCTGTCTCTGATGGTCCACACTGCAGGACCTGCACCATATCCTTTAGGCCCACATCCACAGTGTCATTCCAGAGGTGACACATGTTTCTACCACCACATCCAGGTGAAGTCCTTATCTTTGGAGCCGTTCCGTATCTGGACCAGACTCGGGATCAGCTGATGGTTTATGCTTGGGGCAGGATTCCCATTAATTCTTTCAGGCTCTTCCTCAACAGAATGATTGTTGTCATATGAGTACAAGGATACCACATCCAGGCATGACAGATTGGATGGACCAGGCTGGGACCTGGGTCTTAAGTGCAGGGCAATCCTTTCCTCCACATGTATGTGTGGGTCACACTGCCTTGAGTCCAACAGCAACCAGTAGTAAGTGCTTAGGAAAAGAGTGAACACAACTGGCTCAGCCTTCCTCGGGTGTGTCTTAGGAGCTCCTGGGTTTGACAGTTTACAGAATCACAGAATCAATTAGGATGGAAAACACTTCAAAGATCATCAAGTCCAACCTTTGACTCATACCCACTATGTCAACTATACCAGAGCACTGAGCGGTATATCTGGTCATTTCTTCCACACCTCCAGGGATGGGGACTCCACCACCTCCCTGGGCAGCACCTTCTGATGCCTAACAACCCTTTCCACAAAGAAATTCTTCCTGACGTCCAGCCTGAACATCCCCTGGCACAGCTTGCACCTTCCTGAATCAGAAGTTGCAATCAGACCATCATATTCAATGACCACTGGCAGACTTCTCCATTAATTCCTTTATTCCCTTTTTGAATCCATTTACAGATTGCAATTCTATGATGTCCTTCTGCCTGCCAATGACTTAGATTATCAAAGTCAGCCTTTCTTCACAAGAAAGAGGAGATACCAGACTCTTTCTGGACTATTTTTATAAGATTTATAGTTGAGAAAATATTCTAGGAAAGAAAGGCTTGTGTCAGCACCTTGCAGAGCAATGAGGTACAGAGACCCCATGCTGGCTCTGTGTGAAATAGCTTTGGATGTGGAAGCAGTGGGAGAAATACCAACCTCATGCTGTGCCCAGGTTAGTTGGTGGGCTGGGAGGCAAATTGGCTTGAGACTGAACGTTCTCCCAGCAAGGCAATGCTGCTTCTGGGATCCAGGCTTGTATCCCTGCCAAGGTCTGCTTCTTCCTCCAAGAAAGACTGGCCCATTCAGCCCTGGATTGGGGATTGGCAGCACAGAGATGCTTTGTGCCCCACTGGCACACCCCGAGAGGCATTCCCAAAGCTCTGCAATGCCACGAGGTGCAGACCCACTTCCCCCATGGACCATCCAACAGGAAGGGTGAATTGCTTGGTACACCCCCCACTCCTGGCACACACCCATAGGACCTTCCTGAGGTTCTCCAGCAGATCTTGGTCTGCTGGGCAAGACTTGTCCAGACTAAATGGTTA
This sequence comes from Sakesphorus luctuosus, assembly GCA_013396695.1. Classification (NCBI taxonomy): domain Eukaryota; kingdom Metazoa; phylum Chordata; class Aves; order Passeriformes; family Thamnophilidae; genus Sakesphorus; species Sakesphorus luctuosus. Next base: position 1,069,582 of record VWZD01004318.1, read on the forward strand.
ACTACAGTCTGGTAAGCAGCACATTTACCAGGGAGAGGGACACCTCATCTCCAGGTCACTGCCCCACTCAACAACCAGTGCAGTCATGCAGGGTGTCTTTTTTTCCCTCTTATCCAAGGAATTTTGCCCAGAGAAGTTGTGGCTGCCCCATCCCTGGAAGTGTTCAAGGCCAGGTTGGATGGAGCTCTGAGTAACCTGGTCTAGTGGGAGGTGTCCCTGCCCATGGCAGGAAGTTGGAACTGGATGATCTTTAAGGTCCCTTCCAATGCAAACCATTCTATGATTCTGAGCCCTGGAAGAGAACTATTAACAAGTCATTCCTTTTACTCATATATGGCATAAGCCACGTAAATAAGCATTGGAATTTCCTTTTCTTCTTAAATGTAGGAAGTTAAGCTCATGTACATTGCATATCTTTTCTAATAATCTGTATATTTTGATCGACTTACTTTCATAAATATGGCATTGATCATGGTGAGACAGCACACTGTGAAATCAGCAGAGACCTTTCAAAAAGTGCCAGAAACGATACTGCTTATGGCTTTGTAGCTGTTCATAGAAAGCAGGATCAGCACTGCAGTCCATTTCACAGCTCACCCCTACACTCCATAAGTAGTTTAAAGCAACAAAAAAGGCAGTGATGAAATCTGCTCTTCATCGAGAGGTGATTCCTGCTCTGCTCCCCCACCATTTCAGAGATTTACAGTTCAGCTGCCTCCAGGGTTTGTTTCCCTCAGTTCTGCATTCTGACTACTACCACCGAATCCAGTCAAAATTGTGCTTTTGTTTTGCACTGCCTTCTCCAGTTCTCTTCTAAAAATGGTCATGTTTCTGCTTTTCCAGTCGCACAGGAATCAAAAAGCTGTGTCAAACCCAGCGTGTTTATCTCACTACAACATCCCACGTATAAAACATGTGCCTATTTTGGTTGTCAATCTTCATTATTTTCCCTACTTCAATCAGACCCAGGAAAACAATCGCAAAACATTTGGGATTTTTTTTTCTTCCTCAATACTTTTTCAGGCTAGTGTGTGCATCTGTAGGATGCTGGCATTCCTTTGGCTGCTAACTAAGTGTATTCCCTGGCTCCACACTCTCCATAGGCAGCAGCAGCTCCCATGCTGCACAGTTTGTGTGACAGACTGCATTCACACAGTGAGATTCAATCCTGTCTGCTTGGAGCGACTGTGGCTGGCTTTTTCTCTTTAAAACTTGTGAGCAAAGTTTTACATTATCAAAGGTTTGGTGTTTTGTGTTTTTTTCCCCAATTAGTATAACATAAGTTGCATGTAGCCAGAATCTGTGGTGGCTATAAATTCCAGCTGCTCCCCTAGTAGACCATGGAGTAGTAGGATACTATTGAGACAGTTAAACATGGGGGGAAAAAAGGAAGCTTTCAGAATCCCCATTTTCCTGTCGTACCTAGACCCAGCCTTGCCCCTTTCTCATACTCCAGCTCAGTTTTGTATCACCACCTCCACTGCTGACAATACTTTTTTCAATGGGAATATCACAGCCACTGCCAGAATCTCTTGGCAAACGAGCTGCTCTCTGAGTCAGAGCCTAATGCCATTACAAGGTCTGCAACAGCTGCAGCAGTCATACATCTGCAAGTCATTTGAACATTTTATGATGAATAAAAACTATCCATTACATAGACCTATACATTATATATTAACCCTAATACTTATTCAGTTACACTAACAATAACCTTTTCCCTCTGCATGCTGTAAACTTCTTTGGCTACAGCACATGTTAACAGAGATACTCAGAGATCCAGTCCATGGTGGAGAAGTCCCTGTGTACGTATTAGCTAACTTTTCTACCTATTTAAAAACAAAATGATGGAAGGAAAGAATGAAAGTGAATGCAAAGCTATAAAAATTCATACCTCGCATAAGGAAAACATTTTTATGTAATTATATGAAACTGCATACACTCATACAAACCAAGAGGATACAAAACAATGAGAAATGCAGAGAACATGGACTCAAATTGTATGGTTAAGAGATCTGATTATGATTTGCACAGATCTCAAACCCATCCAGATGTCTCCAGTGAGCAACATGATCCTCAGCACCACAGCCAGGATTTGAAATCTACAAAGTCAGAATCCCAACGATAGGGTAGGAGGGCTCATGGAAAAAGAAACTGGAATTGTGAGGAGTTAAAATCCTTTAAAATAATAACGATAATAGAGAAGCATAAATGTGGTTTCATGAAGGAAATGTATACACAGCCGCAAATTATGAAGTCAGCCCTCCAGGACATTACATTCCTCATGGAAGCTGCTGAGCCTGCTCAACATAAATAGGTGTAAAATACACTCACCGGCTTAGTGACTTCAAGGATGGAGTCCCATATGTGATTCCCTACCAGTGAGTCTTCTACATATGTACACTTTTACAACAGTAAATGCGAACTGGGCAAGACATACCTCCCTATGAGTTTCACCATAAGAGTTTTAAAGAGACAAGGCAAAAGTCTGGCGTGACAGGAATTATCATAAATTTTCCCTGAGATTCATCCAGAGCCAGAATTTTACTAGCAATCCATATGCATGTCAATATGATTTCATGTTTGTTCATTATGTATCATTTGCAAACCCTTTGGATTCTCAGAAATGCATCCCTACTGTTTCCCATTCACTTTTACTCTGTATTTCATGGAGCAGTTTAGTGCCCATCATAACACCACTCTTGCTTTGGAAGCAGAATATCAATTAAATTGCACTTTCACACTGAGTTAAATGTAATGGATTAGTAAACTGAAAAATAGTGTAGGTTTTAAGCAAGAATCAGTCATTACAATTGCCTTACAGTTAGAGAAGTGACTTTTAGGAAATGTTTTCTTGACTTGATCTCCTTCCTCTGTGCAGTCAGAGGCCAAACTGTTTATTTTACTGGCAATCCATCTTTATTGCTTGTCCTGGCTTTAATATTTCCATTCAGACAATCCACACACTAAATATGAAAAAGATCCTAATATCCTAAAATCCTAGTGAAGTTACAAACAGTTCATTTCAAGGGGATTCAAAAGGAGTCCAGCAACGATCTTTCTTTTTTTGAGGGACAGAAAAGCATTGCATTTCAGGGCTGAAAAAACACTTTGCCCCTGATGGATGGGACACTTTCCTCAATGTGGCCAAATCCCTGTGGTCAATTTGGGGCCCCCCCCCCCCACAAAAAAAAAAAAAAAAGTGTGTGGGGGGGAAATCGTGGCTCTTCTGATCACAAAGATAACTTACCAAGCGTGACGTGACGCAATGATGTCTTTCTAAGTCAGCAGCCAGCCAGCTGTCTCCTTGCTGCTGCTCCTGCTTTTCCCATGCTCCGGCAGAGCGGAGCTGAGCAGCCAGGCCAGTTGCACAGCCGCTGTCGAGTCAAAGGGCAAGAGCAAAGCTTAGAATAAACACGTTGTTTTCACTCACTTGCTTGAAGTGCTGCCAAATCTCTTCAACATTAGCACACGTAAATCAGCGAGTGTCATGAAGCCCGAGGCCCGAGCAGCTGGAATCCTGTAGTTGTTACCTGGAATCTTAACGTCCAAAAAAATAGCCTCCCCATTCCTCGAGGCTATGTGGAAAATCTCAAAAAACACAACCATAAAAGCGTGACTAACATCAAGGAAAAGAGCCCCCAATTATTTCTTTCTTCAGTTCTTTTCTTTTATAGTCATCTCAGATTTTCAGGGGTGGGAGAGCAGGAATGGGGGTGTCTTTCTGGAGATTTTTAAAGATGCTGGTTTCCCCAGACTGGACAGAAGAAAGCAGTCACTGATTCCAGAGATAATTCCTGAAGTTATTCAGAGGGGAGGAAGGCTATGAAGGCTCAGGGCCCATCAGTAAACAACCAAACAGCAGAAGCAGCTGGAGGAAGGGTAGACTGGTCCATTTTTCCCTGTCCAATGGTGACCTTCAGGGAGCAGCAGTGGGGCAGAGTAGTGATGTTCCTTCCCTGGACTCCAAAGTTCAACAGCTTTGAAACAGTCCTTCACCAAGGACTGGAGAGAAAAAGCTCCTTCTCCATATCCAGCAGCCAAGAGAAAAGGAGTTGAAAAACACCGATTTCTTATGGCTAACGGGAGGGTGATATAAAAGATGGAGTCCATTGACTGGTGTCCAGAGACAACAACCTGGTATGAATTCCAGCACCATTCCACTTCCCAGCAGCTGGATTTCTCACCAGGGTGGATTGCTGGTTTTGGACACCTCCCCATTTTTTCCTGTCTGTTAACAGTCTTCCACTAGTAAGTATTTGGAACAGTTGTAAAGCTTTTTTTGTATCTCGACGGCCTTGCCATTGCCTGAGTGCAGTTTCAGAATCGCTGGCATTGCTGTGCAGACTATCTGAAGTGTATTTTTGTCACGCTGTTAATAAGCGTTGTGTCTCCTGGGAGAGCCTCGGCCAGCTCCGAGTTCCTAAACGACGTGCGCGCTGGAGACAGGAGACGTAGGGGAAAAATCTCTCCCATTTTTAACTAGTTTTTATTCAGAGCTGCTCGCTAAATACACGTGATGTGCGAAGGGAAAGCCAGGACACTCTCCTCGTCTATAAAGCCAGGATGAGGACCCAAGGAATTATGTGTCTTGCCAACAGTTACACAGGCAACCAGAGCTCTCACATATGATCCAGAGCCAGTCCAATACCTGAGTCATAAGGACCATCCTTGCTGGCAGTTCCTACATTATCCTTCTGTATTCTGAATTTGTTCCCAGCTCCCCTCACATTTTGCCCAGTCCTCAATAGGATACAGCTCACTTTTAGGAATACCCCAGAAGAGTTTGGGAAACATACAGTTCAGAATGAGCTTTTCTGGCATGATTTTAAACAAAAAACAAAATAGGAGATATTTTTTGGAAAAGGAGCACATGGAAATGAGCAATGGAAGCATAAAGACGTGGTTCTCTCAAGTCCCTTTCCAAGCCTCCAGGAAAAAATAACCCTTGCCCCTTTCTTTGAGACAAGACAGGAGCATTTGCCAAGCACAAGGTGTGTTATGGCTTGCACATTCCCTCTACCGTGCTAGAGAGATGCTGTCACAGAGTTTAGAAACCAAGTGTACCCTCCACTGCACAAACAGCCAAATGGGACACCAAGAGCATCTCATAACCATGGAGAGAGATGAGACAGAAACAGAAAACCAATCAAAAAAGCAAAAAAAGCAAGGAAGCATAAATAATCTTAATTAGCTCATTTTTTACACTACTGGGTGTTAACTGCATTAGGAACTGTCTGTCTAGGCTTGATAAAACACTCAGGTTTGGAAAGGGGCACTGCCATTTAACCACATTTCAGAATGGAGCAACAAAGATAATTACTAAGAATTTGAGGCATTAATTCTAACACATGGCACGGGCTCTGTGAGTATTAGAAGTTAGCAGACATATAGACTGTATTCTGTGACACTGCTGATTTACTGAACCATGTTCCTGCTCATCTATTTTTCAGTTAAAAGTTTGCTGAGAGCACAGGAGAGACCAAAATAAATTTTCAGAGTTGACCCACAGACACCATACACTGAGCCAAACTTTGGGGGATATTTTATTACAAACACACATACTTGAACTATGTCCCTAACTTTGCATTAATACAGTCTTTTCTATCCTAAGACTTCCAGAAGTGGGTATGAATTTCCAAGTGTAATTGACTGTGTGTAGGCAAAAATAAAAAAAGAAAAAGGAGCTCAAAAATATGTGTAGTTTGTATTAGGAGTGGTACCATCCTGACCTGAGCACTATGGGTAATATATAACAATTAAACCATGGAATCATAGAAAAGATAGTAAGTATTTACAATTCCATGAAGCAAAACCACTTGAGAGGAGAAGGATTTATGTGGAAACTTGATGGGATATTTTGTTTAGAGTCCTAAGTTTAATTAATATTACTCAGAGTGTAGAGGAGTTTCTCTTAAAAGAATAAAATCAAAACAAACAAACAAACAAAGCCACAGAATTAAGAACACCCTGGTTGTGAAGTCAATCACTCAGACGTTCAAAGGACCTGTACTAACCCTTGCTTTAGCTCCTTGTGTCTGTATACAAACAGCAGCAAAGAAACCAACCTGCACTAGCACAGGAGGGCTGTAAATCCCAGGCAGATGGCAAATACTTGGGCCAAGAACGATTCCAAGAGTTTTTGTTTGTTTTTACAGCAGAGAGTTTTTTACCTGAACCTGCCCTGCAATACTGTTGCTGTGTAGCAACTTGAGGAGCAGGAGACTCCCAGGTTTCTTCCCAGTCACTGTGGAAGATTCAACACTAAAAATTAGGAAAATTAATATAAGTCCATTTCTAGCATAGAATCATAGAAGAATTGACTGGGTTGGAAAAGACCTCCGAGATCATCAAGTCCAACCCTTGGGCCAACTCCAGTCCCGTCACCAGATCATGGCACTCAGTGCCACGGCCAAGCTCACCTTAAAAACCTCCAGGGATGGGGAATCCACCCCCTCTCTGGGCAGCCCATTCCAATGCCTGAGCACTCTCTCTGCAAAGAAGTTTTTTCTCATCTCCAACTTNAGAGTCCAGGGGAAGGCTCACTGCCCTGGGCCTGCTGGCCACGCTATTTTTGATACAGGACAGGATCCCTTGATATACCTTGAATCATAAGCTCTGAGGAGCTCTGAGGAGCTCAGAGACCACTTAGGCAACCTGTGTTACTACAGGACATGCCAAAGGTGCACCATAACCCCACCTGTAGGAATAATTTCTTACAGATAATGGATATGTGAGCAATCCAGGCTCTGTGTGGATTCTTTGAAGCTGTGAGGAGATAAGCTGAAATGGGACACCTGCGGTTTGCGATGGGAAAGAACAGCGTTAAGATGGAAAACTTCCAAATGCTTTTGAGGGTTTGGCCAAAGCATTGCACTCGTGGACTATGGATTATAACCAATAAGAAATGTTGCTTTAGGGTGTGACAATTACTATAGCCAATTAGCAGGCAGCTTTGACCCTATATCAACTGCTCGCAGTGTATCAATAAAGGGGGGCATTTTACCTAAAATCAAAATGGTTTGTCATGTGATGTCCTTTGATCCTCTGCAAAATATTTTTGCTTTACCCACCAGCACACAAATGGGTATGGAATTTGTTGCACAAGATGAGCCTGAAGGAACAGGAGTTACTTAGTATGAAGAGGAGAATAAGGGGGACCTTATTGCTGCCATTACCTGCCTCCTTGGAGGGTTTAGAAAAGACAAAGCCAGGCTTGTCAGAGGGGTGCAGTAAGGATCAGAAAACAAAAAATTCCAATTAGGTAACAGGTAAATGTTTTGCTTTCTGGGTTTTTTGTTTGCCTTTCAAATCATAAGGGTGTCCAAATCCTGGAGAAGGTGACCAGAGATACTGTATTACCTCTGTCCTTGAAGGTATTCAAAACTCAACTCTCAGGGTCCAGGACAACCTGCTCTAATTGCACTGGTTACAGAGCAGGACTGATCAGCTCAGGACTTCCCTTTCAATCTCCAGCTGCAGAATTCTGACATTATGATGCTACAGGATACCCTGAGGATGCTTTCTGCTCACTCACTGCACAACAGGAGTTGACTGGACCCACCAGGAATTAAAACTGTTTGGAACAGACAGGCTGTGTAAGTAGCTCAGGCAAGGACCCCTCACGTGGTGACAGGAAAGGCATGGGGCAGGTTTTTAGGGCTTGTTGATTGTTGAATGATGGGGACATACTGTGGAAGATCTGTAAGTGCATCAGTTAAAAGTCTGATTTCCCAAATTTAAAATAAATCTTGAGATCATTATATATTTCAGTGCTTACCATGACTGGAGGCCAAAGGAAGCACCAGAAGGACCAAAAAATCTTGAACTAAAGTGATCACCACAAACTCTGTTTGCATTATAATTTATGGACCTTGGATTAGTGGGTTTTCAACTGCTCCCCAGAACCCTCTGGGCTCCAAGTTACTTCAAAAGATTTAAGTGGGAGGAAATCATGAAAAGCAATTTTATTAGCAGTTTGCTACACTTAAAAAATAAATAGATAAATTCAAAGGAATTAAAGTTTAAAAACACTCCCTTTGAAAAGAGGCTGTTTTAGGGTTAGTGAATTCCACTTCCCAGATTTTCATGTACTCTCCCAATAATGCTACTCACATTGAAAACCTCACTTCTGAAATTTGTGTTGGTTCTGAAAAGCTGGTTTTCACAGTAACTGAGACTTAACTTCTTTCACATCTGGGGTTTTCCAGGAATTATGTTAATATCCTGGATTCTATATTCTTTCAAGCAAGGTCCCTGACTGTGCCTGACAAGTGCCCAGGACAGCAAGACAAAGTCACTGATGTTACAGAATTTGAGCATTTTGTGTCACATCCTGCTTGAAATTTAAATGTTGGCATATGACTCAAACACAGCAACATCTGATAATGGCCAAGGACAAAAAAATGAAGCCTTGTTCATTGAAGTCAAGGAAAACACAACAGTGGGAAATAAATCTTAGTGCCCTTCAGAGCAGATTGTTTCACTGAACAGAACGGACCTAAGACAGGCACCATGAGAGTTGTGAAGTTATTTAAGTTCCAGCTTCGTTTTAGAGGTACAGAAAAATCACTGGGGGACACAGAGACAGGACTACACAGATAGGAAAGGCATTCAGCATTAATTTCTGCTGTGATCATGAAACAAGGGCAGCAAAAGGCCCAGCCCAGAACCAGATTAGAATCTCCTTAGTTAGAAACGCAGCTGAGGAGACAAAGTAGGAGTTGACTCAAAACAAGACACAGTTTCAACCCATTCCTGAGTGGATTCAGTCAGTGTTTATAACACCAAAGTAAAAAGGGCATGAGGTGAGCAAGTCTGACTCCAAACTGCCAACAGTCACAGCTTCTGGGGGCAGGCTGAGCAAATACACATTTCACTTTTACTGTTTAGGTTCTGACATTTTGCAGAATAATCACAGAACAGTTCAGAACACAGTCCAGCACCAACACAGCTCCAATCTACAGGGTTCAGGTTACAATATGGAGCCTCAGGTAATAATAAACCACAGCAGCTTTACTGGGGTCCTCAATAAAGGAAGACCCCAATTCTTTCATGTTTTCAATGTTAACAGCAAATTTCTCCCCATTTTACTAGTACAGGGAACGTGGTACCACTGGTGTCTCAAAGTGACCCTCTGCTCTTTATCCCCCAGCACGTAGATTTTTATACATGAGCTGATTTCTGAATTTCAGCTGGAGTCAGTAACATGCTTTTTAGTTTTTACAGAACAATAAAATTGCTTGCCAGGGGTTTCTGACTTAAAGTTCTACACAGCAGATTGATGTAGGCCTCTTGATCCTCCTTACCACATTTTTGTCAGGTGAGAATATAAAATACCTGTTCTACTAATTGCACCCAGGGATTCACATCCAATACCCAGATAGTCTCCTAAAGCTGACTCTGTTTTCCCTTTGATCTTGCCTGTTCTGTTGCTTGAAATCACACAGACAGGTGATGGGAAATGCTGCAGCTATTGCAAAGAGAGCTGCTTAAAGACCAATTAACTCCCCAAGCCCCAAAATGAATAAGAAGCCAAAATGGAACTAAACCCACAACAGCTGGTGGTCATCACGGTGATTTTCCCAGAAGGCAGAAGACTGTTACTAATAGGATGGAAATACAGAATTTACTGAGACCAACTGGAACTGCTGATAACGTATATTGAGAAATGCCTCATTTCTCACATTTTCTGCAGAGCAAGAGTGAAGCTGGACAACAATTTTAACATTTAGTGTGGGGAAAAAAGTGGAAAGTGAAACATAGTCCCAGCAATTAGTACCAGGAGCTAATTTTACTGTAAATGCTATTTACATCACATTTAAAAATAACATTCAAGGGCTTCTATCCATAGAAATAAATTCTTTTCCTCAGAGTTTAATCAATGTAGGATAGTTCATTAGGAACTGCCCACTGAGATTCTTTTACATTGTTAATTATTTCAATTATTGCAGAACCTGGATGCTGGAACCCTCAACAGATGATTAAATAAAGTTGTATGTTCTGTTCTCCCTTTACAACAGCAGAGGGTTTGAGATGTTTCAATCACATTACATAAACTTGCATTCCTCCACTAACACAAAACATTCACTCTTGCCACAGGAGACAAACACTTCTTGTGCTGCTGCCAGCCAATGATTTCAACCTCAAATCCAGAGTACACAGAAGGTGTGTGTGCAAGGAGAACAGCCCACTGCACTACAGTGATAACAACACCAAAGGAAACCAGGGCACGTTCCCTTGAGCATCCCTGTTGAGTTTCTTTGACATGGTCATGAAAGAATGGGCAGAGCCAGAAGTTTGGAGACACTGGAAAGTCAGGACTTATTTAGACTACCACCAAATAGTGTTATAGAGAGATAGAAAAGCTATTTTTATTCAGTGATGATTCATTTGCAGTTCATTCAGAGAACCAAGTTATCATGCATTTATTTATTAGTTATCTGACTTAAATTATACAGATGAAGCAACAGTGCTAAATAGAAGAATTTCTCATTCTGCCTGGTTTTTTTTCTAAATGTGGTTCTTTCAGTGCCTTGGTGATGGTCTTCCAGAAGATGGCTGAGGCTGCCTGAATTTTGAGAGAACAGTAATGTAGTCAGCAAAGGTATAAATGTGATATTCGTGGTGCTGAAGGTTCTTGTAGGTAGAATTATCGAGTTCTTCGGGATGAGGCTCCCCAGGTGCCCCGGTCTCTGTGAAAACAAACAGGAACTGGTGACTTAGGATGCCACACCAGAGGACAACATTCTTAAGCACAGAGTCAGCCTTTCTATGCTGCCAGTTCCCTCATCCAGTCAATATTTAAAAGAAAAAAAGACTCAGCAACTACAACAAAAGGAGAAGTTTACCAAGTTCTGCTGGTACCTTGTCTGGTGCTAAAGGAGCACCTTTATGTGTAGTGGGAATCATCAGTACGAGGCATCCAATACTGCCCAGGTTTGAAAACCCAAATTACCACCTAATGCTGGGGGTGGACAGGGCAGAACATTTCATTTATCTTTTATGAAGACATATGTCTACATTTCCTGGCTTGTTCATCATTGCCTTGGTTTTTACTGCAGCCAGAACAGTAGGTGACATTCTGAGCAAGCAAAGAGCAGTACAAATGATGTATCATCATTTCAGACTGAGATACAGCTATTGGAGCTGCTCTGCAGATTGAATCAAAGTTCCAAAGTGAGGTAATTAGCAATATCTCCACAATTTAATTTCAAATGTGGTTATATCCAACAATCATATATCAGGAGCCTTTGATGTGAATTTCCTTTCTTCTAAATATAATCTTCTAAACTTGTATCAGCACTTCTTCATAAAAGAATAACCTAATAAAGTTATTTAGGATTCCTTATTCCGTGTTAAAGCCAACATTAATTCTCAAGCTTTTAGAATATTATGCAAATGTAGGAGTATCATTTACATAAAAGTTTCCTGGTGCAGGCTGATTTTACAACCCAGGAAATTGCAAGAAATAAAACTTTACTTCCCAATATTAGTTTATTCTCATATACCCAGAGTTTTAGCAGTGGGAAACACATACAATCTAGTGAAAAGCTTCATCATATAAATTTGTATGTGGTGGCTTAGGTTAGATTGTATTACGCTCTTTTTGCAATATCCATCTACAATAAAAATAAAAGAACTCGAGCAATAGAACACCAGGATTTCCCTTTACTTATGACATAATTACTGCAATGTAAAGGGATCAGATTAAGAGCAGAATCCATAACATTTAGCAAGACTTGCTCATAAATCTTAACGTAGTAAGCCATGGGTTCAGCAGAACACACAGTCTGACAGGAAATCTCCCTGTGCCCACTGCTCAGCCCCCACTGAGCCTGCTCACAGGAGGTGACACTTCAGAGATAAAAACCAGATGAAATCTTTGCTGCAAAGAGCCCCAAGAACAGGCAAGCGTAGGCAAGTGTATGTTCAACCTGCAAGAGACAGTTGTTCCAAATCAAGAGACAGATGCTCAGGAAGAAAAGCAGATGGAGTCTCATTTTTCCTGCCCAAATACACTGCACTTGGCTTCTCAAAGGAAAAATTTATTCCTGAGTTCATTCTCCCCATACTTCAGTCTTCATCTATGCTTTGTCTCTTAAAGAGCAAAGCACTTCACAGGGTGTTCTTCCGAAATGAATCACAGGAACATTTCTGAGTTGCCAAGCTACTACTTTGCTACTTACTCAGCAGTTCAAGTCAGCAGTTTTTGCTGACTGCTCTACAAAGGGATGACATCACCTGAGCATCCAGGTCTGTAATTCCTTTTACATCTTCCCTGTGCCTGCTGCAGAGTTTGGAGATGAACAAAAAAAGAAAGGGGCAGGACAGAAGTACAAATTACAGAAATTACAGATGGTATTGTTGGCTGTGAACATTAAACATGGAAGAGCAGGAGCTGTTCTTAAAGAAGGAAGAGAGAACAAGACACACCTGGAGATACTGGTGCTGCTGCTGAACAGGGTGTGGCTGGGTTTGAGCTGGGACCCTCTGGTCCCCACAGATGTCACACCAGCAGCAAAGGGGGGTGACCTCACCTGTACCACCCCACCTCTCCTACAGCCACTCCTCTGGCACATCCCCAAGAGACTTCCCTGCTGCTGCCACAGCCTGACCACCCTCACAAAGCAGGAGCAGCTCAACAGCAGAAGTGCCTTTTCAGCAAAGCCAGTCCTACCCAAAAGGGTTTGGCTGGTGCAGTGATGGTGGTGGGTGTGAAGCACAGTGGGACTACTGCCCAGTGGATACAGACCTGCAGCAAAAGTTTGTCACACAGGCTGGAGAAGAGGAGGTTCAGAGGTGACCTCAGCACTGTCTAGAACTATCTGAAGGGAAGTTCTGGCCAGGTGGGGGTTGGTCTCTTCTCCCAGGCACTCAGCAATAGGACAAGGGGGCACGGGCTCAAGCTCTGCCAGGGGAAATTGAAGTTGGAGATCAGAAAAAAATTCTTTGCAGAGAGAGTGCTCAGGCATTGGAATGGGCTGCCCAGAGAGGGGGTGGATTCCCCATCCCTGGAGGTTTTTAAGCTGAGCTTGGCCGTGGCACTGAGTGCCATGATCTGGTAAAGGGACTGGAGTTGGACTAAGGGTTGGATCTGATGATCTCAGAGGTCTTTTCCAACCCAATCCATTCTATGATTCTATGATTAACATTATTCTGGATTTACAGCATTAGAGCAGAGCAGGCTGTTTCACAGATATGTCTGCACCTTAAATCATTAGCACATTTGAAGACCAAGTCCTCCCTTATTTGAAATTAACTGATTTTTGGAGGGTTTGTATTTCTTTCAATGTGGAAGAAAAAAAAATAATGTTTGAGAATGTAGAATTCCACTGTGGATGAATGGGGAGAAAAGCATCATCTGCAGATAAACCTAAAAAGCCCTTCCCAAATTTTTAATAAAATATTTTGAAGAAAGGTTCTGTTGCTGGCTGCAAAGAGGAACAAGCAAATTAAAATACCATTTGCAAACAGTGTTGCACTTTATTATTTGAACCACAGAATCATGTAGGTTGGAAAAGACCTCTATGGTCATGGAGTCCAACCTGGAGTCCAGGTGATCACAAACTTGTCACCTGGACCAAAGCACTGAGTCTGCATCCAGCTGTTCAAGTTGCCATCAGGGCAGAAGGGAAGCAAACCGATCAAATTATGAGCCAACGAACACCTTAAAACAGAAGGCAGGTTTTCTACTCAGCACCATCTTCTGGAAACTGATGTATAAAAGCAGTTATTTGTCACTTAACCTGGTTAGACACTTCAGAGTCATGGAATGGTAGAGGTTGGAGACCCCTTTGGAGATACCTGGTCCAACCCCAGGTGCTCAGGCAGGCTCAGCCACAGCAGGATGCCCAGGACCACATCCAGGCAGCTTTTGAGTGTCTCCAAAGATGGACAGACCCCCACATCTCTGGGCAATGTGTGCCCAGAGTTCTATCACCCTCATTGATGATATTCTGTCTGAACCTTCTCTTTTCTGGGCTGAATAGTCCCAAAAGTCTCACCTTTTCCTCAGAGAGACACTCCAGTCCCTTGATCATTTTAGTGGCACTTTGCTGGGCTCCATCTCCCTTGTGCTGGGGAGCCCCAAACTGAACGTGGCACCCCAAGTGCACCTCACCCAGAAGGAGCTGCAGCTCCCTCAGCCTCACTCCTGACACAGCCCAGGTTACCCTGGTGGCCTCTGCTGGGAGGGCACATTCCTGGCTCATGTTCAACTTGCTGTTCCCCCTGGACCCCCAGGGCCTTTTCCTTGGGGATTTGTTATGGGTTTATCCAAGTAGGCCCAAATTAGGCTTTAGATTTTAGACTGGGCCTGAGACTGCCGGCTGGCCTGATTTGGGCTGAGCTGACAGCTGACTCCTTCTAGCCAATGGTATTGTATTCCATACCATATTCCAACATCACCTCAAAGTGTAGGAGCTGGTGTGGGAGTGGCTTGGTCAGTCCCTTCACAGCTGTGGTCCCAGCAAGACACACTGTGCTGTCCCAGGAGGGACAGGAGGCCCAGGCCCAGCACCAGCTCACCACCAAGTTATCTTAGGGAAGTAAAATGTTTGTTCTTAGTTTTTCTTTCTGCTTAAGTCTGGGGAATTGACTTCTCTAAAGGGATTTGTAGTTAGAATGGTGAGACTTGTGTTCACTGGGGAGTGGGAAGTTATTTCTTTTTATTTCTAACTTGTGTGTGTGTTATATTGTAGTTTACTCTTAATTTTCTCTTTTCTGTATAAATATATATAGTTAGTTTAAGCATAAACCTAATTTGAGAGGGTTTTTTTCCTTTCCTCCCTTTTCTCAGTGGGGGGAGGGAAGCTCTGACCCTCTGTGTTGGGCAGTTGGCATTTTGCCAGCTCAACCCAAGACAGGATATCCCTTGAAGGATGATACCCAAGCAGCTTTACAATTATGCTGCTTTTACTTCCAAGTAAGCAAATTCTTCAATTCAAAGCAGCAGTGAGAAGGGGGTTCTTAAGAACAGTGTTTATATACTGCCTAAATTGAAGGGCAAGAACGGTGACTATGACAGAGCAGAAAAAAGGGGCATCTACTGAAACACAGAATGAGATCAGTAGGTAAGTTAACAGGGTGGTAGTAAATAAGAAGGGTAAATTAGACAGGGAAGTGTAGCTAAGGAGATGAGTATATGATGCACAGTGGTCTTTCCTAAAAACATCCTGCTGCCTCCTCCCAACTCACTACAAACTTTAACTAGCTACTTCCACATCAGTTCGTTACAGCCTTCCAGTCTCAGAATCAACACCTGTTTCTGGCATTACACTGTGATTTCCTGAAGTCCACTGAAATCTGAAACACTGAAAGATTGTAAAAACAAACCTAAATGAAAAAACCAAAATCAAAAAACCAAATTAAAAAAAAGAACAAAACCAGAAAGACGGCGGAGTTTAAGCAACACTCAGATGTCATGAAAGGCAGCTACCAAATACTTCCGAGAAAAGAGAAGAGTGAAAACAAGTTTTGTCATAAAAACCCCATGATTGTGTTCACAGTGGAAACAATCTTGTTTTCATTTTATAAGTAACTGGTTTATGAAACTGTAAACACAGAGAAATGAAACCGCTTCCTTTCACAGCATAGCTGGGAACTGAGTATTACTGACAGCTTGTAACAATTAGCAAAGAGCAACAATTTATCTTCCAGAAAGCCACTGCCACACTGCCAGCTTCAGCATAAAGACCAGAGGAGATGTGGAAACCCTTAAAAAAGTGAAACCCTAGCCCAGATGAATCAATACAGTTCAAACAATTGAAAGTTGTACCCTCTGTTGTGCTGCTTTCTCCAGCCTGGACTCCTCCTTCCTGAACAGTCTCCTCCTTTGCCACGGTGTCCATCACCAACACTGTGCTTCCAGAAGTCTCTTCCACTTCAGGAGCAGCCACTTCTTTTGCTTCTGACTCCTGTGCCTCCTTCACCTTTTTCTTCTCTCCTCTGGGTACCAGTTTTTGCTCTTTGTCCTGCTGAGTGGCTGCTGAAGCTTTCAGCTGAATTGCTGCCACTTGGGTTCCAATGGACCTTTCCTCCAAATGATCAGATTTACGACTGACATTGCTCAGGTCTTGGCTCTCCACCACACGTGGTTCTAAAATCAATTTCTGCTGATCCGCCACTTTTGGAGTGGATTTTACTTTGGGGTCTCTTGGTTTGGATTTTGATGTTTCCTGGCTGACTGATGTTTTAGCAAATTTGACCTGCTTTACAGGAGACACAAGTATTTCTGGTTTGCGTGGCAGCTTCTTAAGTCCATGCTCTCTGTGGGATTTCTGGAGCAAATTCTCCTTTGCCAGCATTGATGCCTTTACTGCTATGTTCCCTGACAAGAAGGAATCTCGCTTGGGAAACTCAACTTTAGTTTTAATAGCAACTTGTGAATCATCATTTTCTTCCTCTGAATCTGAGCTAGAATCTGACTCTGAGCTGGATGAAGATGAAGCTTGTTCCTCAACTAACTCTTTCCTCAGGCCTGCCCCTGCTGCAGGGGTACTGAGGTTTTCCTCCTCAAGAGAGGAAGCAGCTACTCGCTGAGGAAACGCAACCACAGTTTTTCTTGCCGTGAACATCCTCGTGTCTTCAGCAGGTTTTGAAGCTCCCTCGNTAAAGAAGCTGGAGTTCTAGTAGGACTTAACAGTTTTTGCTGCTGCGATGCTGAACTCATGGGATAAATCCTTGTGCTCCTTCCTTTGCCAGACTCCTCCAAGAGCTGGTTTTCCCTGTGCTCCAACTCTGGGTCACTGAAATGGTTTGCAGACCCCTCCCCACCTCAGGTGAGCATTGAGATGGTTTGTTAGCCAAGCCCTTCAAATGTGCTGCTCCAGAGACAAAGCTTGCCTATGAACAAGCAGCAAAGCCAAAGATACAGCAAAGAGACACAGCAACAGCTGCTTGCAAGTTATCCTGGAAGGAGAAAGGAGGGAGGACTCCCAAAAGGCAAAGTAGTGGAGTAAGAGATACCTGAGGCCATCCATGAAAGTGTTACTTGTTCATTGCCCACGTGACCTGCCAAATTAATTGTGTCTCCACGGTTTGACATTATTTCCCTAAGACTTAATCTCCTCCAGCCTTCACTTCCTATTTTTAGTTCGAGACCTCTTTGTAAAACAAGACTTAGATCTCCTGATGCTTCATGTTTGCCCGTCTCCTCTGCCTCATGGGTACCTGCAATAACCTGAATTCCCCAGACAAGGAGCCAACAGCTGAAGGGAAAGCAGCAATTTTCAGGCCCTTTCAGAAAGTACCCAGGATCATCCTCAAGAGGCTGAGCAACAGCAAATACTGTTGTTACAGAAAACAGGAGCACAAAGAGGGCTGGGAGCACACGAAGAAGATTCACCATGGCTGAAATTGGCTGCAGTGAAGCCAACTCCACTATGAGTTGCACCACTTCTAGCCAGCAAATTCAACAGATTTCCAACCCATTATCTGCACAGTTTGGAAACCCAGAACTACTTTGTAAGACCATAAAGTAGGTGCAGTTTTCCCCTCACTGGTATTTTACAGTAGTTTACAAGGAGTTGTTACCATTTAGTTCTGAATAGAAGCAACTCTTTAGCAATGTCCAAATGAAAACACCACAGAAAAGACAGACACGTGAAATTAAAAGAAAAGTATTTAAGAAGGAAATAGTGCTTTTATCATAATGAAATACAAATAAAGAAAAGTATGAGGTTTACTCTACAGGTAACATTTTGAATAATTTCCAGCACATACTTCTCTCTGCCAGATGGAAGGTGCAGGGTAGGAAGGAGGAGCAGGGGGAAGCAGCAGGATGGGCAGCCACCTTTGGAAGAGGTTTGACTCCCTGCACAGCCTGACCCAGCCAAACAGCAGCCTGGAGGAACTAAGGAAGCATCACTCAGGATTGAAGAGCTCTCCAAAGATGCAAACAGGGAGGCTGAACTAACACAGGACTGGCCAGAGGGAGAACAGACAAGGGAAAGGTAAGCAAAAGCTGAAGAACTATTAATGTTAAAACACTGTATGAAACCAGTAAGGCAGGTGACATTCAACTTGACTATTAACAGTAGGTGTTACTGTAAAAATACCTAAAACACTTAAGTTTGAACATGTGAAAAAGATAAACTTCATGATTAAAAGGTGAAACATGTAATACAACTGATACAGACACTTTAACTGGGGTACTTCAAACTCTGCACCAGCTGATCTGTGTTTGCATCACTTTGCCAAAACAACAACACCTCAAAATCAGGAACAGGAATATCATTCCCAGATGGATTCTTCCCGATGCCTGTGACATCAGCATCATTACCAGAGTGTGTTTAAAGCACGTTCACACTCAGAGAGGTGACAGGCAGAAATTGCAGGTCTAATTTCCTTCAACAAGGCTGGTGAAGGGAGTGGAGCACAAGTGCTGTGGGGAGAGGCTGAGGGAGCTGGGGGTGTTTGTGCTGGAGAAGAGGAGGCTCAGAGGTGACCTCAGCACTGTCTGGAACTACCTGAAGGGAAGTTCTGGCCAGGTGGGGGTTGGTCTCTTCTCCCAGGCACTCAGCAATAGGACAAGGGGGCACGGGCTCAAGCTCTGCCAGGGGAAATTGAAGTTGGAGAGCAGAAAAAACTTCTTTGCAGAGAGAGTGCTCAGGCATTGGAATGGGCTGCCCAGAGAGGGGGTGGATTCCCCATCCCTGGAGGTTTTTAAGCTGAGCTTGGCCGTGGCACTGAGTGCCATGATCTGGTAAAGGGACTGGAGTTGGCCCAAGGGTTGGACTTGATGATCTCAGAGGGCTTTTCCAACCCAATCCATTCTATGATTCTGTGACAGGGGTGAACATCTAAAGCTAAAAACCAGATTCTGCATCTCCTTAAAAACTTAAGAGTTCCTTGCTATGCTCTTTTCCATCAAATTTCAGGCAGCTTGCAAAACATCTTTATATTAAGACAAGCATAATTAAATCTCTCAAGTCTGGTGAGGCATCACATAAGTTATTGTATTCACAGAGTCATGGGATGGGTTAGGTTGGAAAGGAACTCAAAGATCATTCACTTCCAACCCCCTGCCTACTATCCCAGGGTGCTCCAAGCCCTGTCCAACCTGGCCTTGGACACTCCCAGGGATGGGGCAGCCACAGCTTCTCTGAGCATCCTGTGCCAGGGCCTGCCCACCCTCACAGGGAAGGACTTTTTCTTAATATCCAGTCTAAACCTCCTCTCTTCCAGTTTGTAAACATTCCCCCTTGTACATGTTGCAGTTTGACGTTGTCTCACCCAGCCTGGATGTGAATATTCCGGTAAAGGCAAACCGGAAAGTTGTCAAAATCACAAATATAAATACATACCTGTTTATAGTATTTATAAACATATATATATGAGGCCTTAAAACGGAAATGTATCCCACACAGCCACGTTCCCACGAGACCTTGTGTTATTCCTCTATTGCACATTTCCTCAGGAACCCTTGTTTACATGGCGATGACCTTCCCCTCCTCAGATTTCTCAGCTCACGCCGCACCTCTTCCCCGACGCGACCACTCCCCAGGCCCTGCCCCCCCCCATCGCTCTCACTGACACTCCGATGCCACTCGGAACCAAAACAACCCTCTTACTCTTCCGCGGCGGCGTCCCGGTGCCCCCCGGCTTCGTGCAGAGCCCGCGCGCCTCCAGCTGCAGCACCTGCGGGGCACAACAGCACAGGCATTACCACGGCGGGAGGGAGGGCGGGAGTGCCGCGGCAGAGTGGGCCCGGGGAGCGCCTGCATCGTCCGTACCTGCCGCGCCATCGCCGCCCTCCCGCCAGCCCTCAGCGCCGCCGCCATCTTGCCCGGAACCCTCACGCCGGCTCCGCCCCCAGACGTCGCGGCGCGGTGACGTCACACGCGCACGTGCGGGCGCATGGCGGGCGGCGGAGGAGGAGGCGGCGATGGCGGCCCCCAAGAAGGCCCCGATGGCGGCCCCGATAGCGGCTCTAATGGAGGCCTCGGCAGCGGCCGCAGTCCCGCGGCCCGCCCGGCTCTGGCGCTCCGCGGGGCCCTCGTGGTGGCCAGCGGCGGGGGGCGGCTGCTGGCGGCGCGGCGCGGGGAGTCCGGGTCAGTGCGGGGCGCAGCGGGACGGGACGGGAGAGCCCCTGGGCCTTTCTGCGCTTCTGGTCGGCTTTCTCTGTTGCAGAGACGTCGCTTTTAAGCTTTTTGCCCTCTCATGGTTTTCTATCACGGTTGTGCTCCACACACATATTGAGGGGCTGGAGCGGGNGGTGACGGGACTGGAGTTGGCCCAAGGGTTGGACTTGATGATCTCGGAGGTCTTTTCCAACCCAATTGATTGATTCTATACATATGTAACATATATGTGTATATCCATAACAGAGTGTATGTCTAGTGATGAATATATACAATAGAATATATAACATGCAATTATATATATAATTATATATGTGTGTATATTCATTATATATATCTCACGTGTGTATGACATGTATCTATAACTTTATGTAAAAACTATAAATGTATGTAATATATGTAATAATATACAATATGAAATTGCATAGATTATATATATATAAATTTTTATATATGTCTCACAGAATATGCTGAGTTGGAAGGGACCCATAAGGATCATTGAGTCCAACTGGCCCTACACAGAACCCTCCCCAAGAGTCACATATAATATAACTGTCTATTTCATGTCTATAACTAAGGTGCATCTTAATGTCTCCAAGGTGGGTGTCAGAGGATGGTGCCAGACCCTTTTTTAGTGGTGCCCAGTGACAGGATGAGGAGCAAATTGGCCATAAACTAAACTAAAAGAAGTTTCACCTCAGCATGAGGAAGAACTCAATGGGTGAGGGTGACAGAGCACTGAAACAGCTGCCCAAAGAGGGTGTGGAGTCTCCCTGTCTGGAGAAATTCTAAATCCACCTGGACATGTTCCTGTGTCACCTGCTCCAGGTGACCCTGCCTTGGCAGAGGGGTTGGACTGGATGAGCCACTGTGGTCCCTTCCAGCCTGAACAATTTTGTGATTCCGTGATTGGGTGAATGCCAGTGACAGACATTTGAGTCTGACATAGGTAAAATATATCCAAAATACAGGGTTACTTTGCCAGCAGGTGACAATTAGGTTTTTTTGGCATCTATGAGCAATCCCAGGTTTTAAATTTCTGCCACATCTGTAGCACTTTGGGAGCCCACTTGGGCAGAGGTGGTTCCTCCAGATGGGAGTCAGTTGTGCAAATAACTGCAAAATAACAGCGTGTTCCAAAAGACTTGCCATTCTGCAGAGTTAAGCTCAGTTCTAGTTCCAGTGGTTTTAGTCTTGGTTTGTATTTGCAGGGGTGAGAGTCTCTTTGTGTACGATTGTGCCAGCGCGGAGAAGACGACCCTGGGAGACAAAGGGTGAGAAAATCTGCTGTGTTCCTGGAGGGTGCATCTCCTCCTGAGGTGATGTGGCAGTGAAGGCAGTTAAAGAAAGTCACAGGATGACTCCTTGAGCAGGTGATGGGTTGGTTTTGCTAATCCTGATGGATTTATGTGTATGTATTCCTTTGTTTCTGTTTCATTCCAGAGGGGACACTGTGCTCCTTTTTCTTTTTGAGAGAAACACCAGCAGTGCAGGGAAGCTGTGGATGCCCCATCCCTGTAAGTGTTTCAGGCCAGATTGGATGGGGCTCTGAGCAACCTGTTCTAGTGGAAGGTGTCTCTGCCCACGGCTGGGGGTTGGAATGAGATGATCTTTAAGGTCACTTCTAACCCAAACCATTCTGTGATTCTGTTATAAATGAATCTCAGTGATTGTTCCCATTCAAGGCAATTATGTGAAAATGCTGCATTTTTATTGGACTATGTAAAACAGAAAAAAAACCACAAACCAGTTACATAACTTCTCCTTCAGGTCTGTTCTCTACATCATTAGAGCTCAAAACCCCAAAAGTGTTTATCTTTATTTAAATTCAACCACTGGACATTGTTTCACCTGTAGCAAATTTCACTGATTCCCCCAACTTGAATCAAGCTCTCATAGTGCAAACCTTTTTTGTTGTTGTTGTTTCTTTCACCAGATATTAATACAAAGCTTAGACTTTATATCAGCTTTCTTGGTTTTTTTCTTTGCATTCATATTCAAATTGGCTGAACTTTTTAAGCACAAATAAAACTTTTAGGGTTTTACTTTGTTCTTCACGAGCCTTTCTGGTGGTGTGAGAACAACCTTGGCGTCTCAAGGATTTCAGTGTCTCGTGTTGTGAACTGTTGTTGCCCTTCTTTCTATTAGGCAGGATGGAAAAGCAACAGATAAAGGAACTGATGACATCCTGGCTTTTGCCTTCTCCCCATCAGGGGATTATTTTGCCTTGACAGATGACAACAAACGTCTGATTCTGTTCCGTACAAAACCTTCCTGGGAATGTGTAAGCGTCAGGTAAGGCAGCAGATGTTGCATGTCCCTTTGTTGCAGGCTTATGGCTGATTGATTTAGAATCCTAAAAAGGAATACTTGGGAGGTTGATATTTGTTATCACTAAGCTTTCTTTTTTTTATTCCTTTGCTCAGACAAATTTAATGTTATAGGGAATTCAGAGATATTTGTCAGGAAGTGATGTGGGTTCTGCCCCACACCAAGAGTGGGACTGCAGGTATTTATATCATTGGCCAAGGAAGGATAATTCCTTTTCTTATTCCAAAAGACAGCATTTGCATCTTTAACAACTTTAGCCACTCCTAGTGAACACTGAGATTGGGCCTGAGAGAGTGATACTGAGCAGTTCAGTGAGTGCACTGTGTTTCTTTTGATTTGGAGAAGATGGTGGTGTGGGGAGTTTGTGACTTTTTTTTTTGTAATGCACATCTTTAGAGGTGCTGCAACAGCTGTTTTCCTTCTGTACATTCCTCTTGAGGAAACAGCCTGCAGCTGTCCACCAGAGGTCCTTCAGTTACAAGTTTTCTGCTGCTGCTTTTGACAATTGTCTGTAAAAAAAAAAAAAACCAACAAGCCAGGACCATGAAGGGCTTCCTGGGAAAATACCTCAACAGGTGACATCTCTGTTTCTGGTGGTCTCTGTGAAATGTGAGGCCCTGCTACCAAAGCAAAGTGGGGGTGTCTGTAGCTTGGCTGTGTGTGAAGGGGGCAGGATGGACCTTTGGATCCCTGTGTGGGTTAAACAATGTGGTAGTGAGGAAATAACCACTGCATGAAGCTGAGTCAGGGAGGTTTAGGTGGGATGTTAGGAAAAGGTTCTTCCCTCAGAGGGTGGTTGGGCACTGAACAGGCTCCCCAGGGCAGTGGTGTCAGCACCAAATCTGACAGAGCTCAAGGTGCAGGGCCAGGAGCAGGACTTTGATGATCATTGTGGGTCCCATCAAACTCAGTATATTCTGATTCTATGACAAAAGCAGAAATGGCAAATTGTGTTCATTCTGTGTTCTGCCTTCCCAGCTGTCCTGCCTTGTGGCTCTTGCCTGTAGCATGCCCTTGGATAATTGTTTGGTGTTTTAATTTCTGCTAAAAGGTCAACTAGGACCACAGCTGGATTTTTTGGGAATGTCATTACCTCCAGTTAGGAAACTGGGAATACAGTCAAAAGTCTCTCTGCACTAAAATTGTGTTCTCTGTTTTGTATAAATTTCTCATGGTGTTGCCTTTTGTAGTCAACTCATTTCAGACAAAGGGGAACTTCTAAATCTTTGTGCTTACAATCACAGGTAGTACAGTGACCTTGGAGTAAAACTTCTTGTTGCCAAGATAACTTATTTTGGGACTGTGTTGCCTGAGCCTGCAATGTGTTAGTAGACATTCTTGTCCTATACAATTCCCACTCTTGTGCTGTTCGTTTAAACAGCCACTAAAAAAGTATGAGAATTTCAGTCTTCCTACCTGAAATGTAGTATATGGGTTTTTTGCTTCCAGATGGTCACTGCATTTCAGAGTAGGTGACTATAAATGTCCATTCCACGTGATCCTTGGTGTCCACAGTGCTGTGTTAACACACAGGACATAAGACTTCTGGCATTTATGGTCCTGACATTTTTCTGAGTAGTTGTAAGAAAACTGTTGCTGCTGCACTGACAACTGGAGCTGTAAGATACTGGCAGATGTCGAGGGAAAGTCAGAGTTCAAGTTCAGGGCTTTGCCTGGACAAGATGCCTTGAGACTGTGACACACTGACTCAGGATGTGAGGAAGGGCTTCCTTTCACAGTACAAAGGGGCAACTGCAAAAGTAGCTTCTATGGAAATTTTAAGTGTGTCGCTCCAAACGACTCTTACTAGGACAAATCCTACCTTGTCTTTTCTATGTGTTTAACTTGTATTTTTATTATGGAGAGTGCAAGAAACTGTCCTGGCATGCTGCCTAGGCCAAGTGCTCAGTTGAGTAAGTACCAAAGCAAAATGCAGTCATGCAGCTTTTAGTGGTCCCCTTTTTTTTTCCTCCCCTCACAGGTGTTTGCTATTACGTAGTTCAGACATTTACTGGTTCTCACAAGTGCTGTTTCAGCCCCATAATGTTACTCTCATTGCTACCATTTCAGGAATGTTGCATTTGAGAGCTTTTTTGTCCAGCCTCTTGATGTGTTTAACTTTAAAACTTACTGAAACTGGCATGCAGAGCCATTCAAGCTGTGCCATTTTTCTTTCAGGTTTGTGACCAGGAGATGCACAGCCCTGGTTATTACAGCTGCAGAGGATAAGATTTTTGTTGCAGACAAGTCTGGTGATGTTTATTCTTACTCAATCACAGAACCTCAGGCAGATGGAAAACTTGAGTTGGGTCATGTGTCCCTGCTATTGGATGTGGTAAGTGTGCGTTGTGTGTTTACTGTACAAACCTGCATTCCTGCTTGTGTTTGAGTCTTTAATTGCTGCTCTTGTCCCATATTTGTGAGGGTTTTTTGGTATGATGTATGTGGTCTGGATTTCTTTTGACTTGAATTTGTGTTGTCAGAGTTTGATAGGGAAATAAGCTTAACAAAGGGTTCTCCATTCTGGGACTGTTGAAAAAGACTTGTTGATGGAATGTACTTGGGAATTCACGCAGTCTATCATGTCAGTTGAGGTCTTTCAATGTGCCAAGTTTCTGTTTAAGATGCAGTGGGGCTTCCACCTGTAGTGTTAGGGATCAGTGGCTTTGTCTGGACTTGGCTGTCACTGTTGCTTGTCTTAGTGAGCGAGAAAATTACTGTCATAAAGATTTATGCTTCAGTTGTTGGAAAAGAGTGGCTTAGTGTTTACACCTGCCTTTTGTAGGAGATACAGATAGTTAACTGCTTTTCTTTTTTATTTTCCTAAGTTGAGAAGAATTACAAGTATTGAACTACTGGGCACTAAAACTCTCCCTTTACCAACAGGCACTGAGTCCTGATGATCAATATATCCTAACTGCAGACAGAGATGAGAAGATCAGAGTCAGCTTGACAAAGGCTCCTTACAGCATTGTATCCTACTGTATGGGACACAGAGAGTGAGTTCATGCTGTGCAAAAGTCACTCTGTGCAGCCCTTCACTGCACATCCACCTTCATCCACCCTCAGTGGATGAAACTGTCTCCTCAAATCTTATTAAACAGCAGCCTGGTCTGTGATAGAATCATAGAATGGTCTGAGTTGGAAGAGATCTTTAAAGTGATCTAATCCAACCCCCCTGCAATGACCAGGGACATCTTTAAGTAGATCAGGTTGCTCAAAGCCCTGTCCAACCTGGCCTGGAATGTTTCCAGGGATGGGCCATCAACCACCTCTCTGGGCAGCCTGTTCCAGTGTTTCACCACCCTCATTCTAAAAAAATATCTTACCTAGTCTGAATCTAGCCTCTTAGTTTAAAGCCAGTACCCCATGTCCTATTGCAACAGGCCCTTCTAATAAAAAACTCTGTCTCCATTATCTTTATATTCCCCCTTTAGGTACTGGGTCTGTATTACAGTGACCAAATCTCTTCCTTCTGTCTGTTTTACTCTACGGCCTCAAAATTGTGCCCATTTTCAAAAGTAAGACTGTTCCACTCAGGTGATGTTCTGCTCAGGTCACTGTGCTTTAGGTTGCTGAGCTCTGAGATAATAATGATCTCCAGAAGTTCAGGTCCTCAGTACTCAGCAAAGACAAGACATGGTAGGCACAGCAGTATTACAAACTTCTGGAAAACAAGTTTTCTGGCTGAATGTAGGCACTGGTGGTGGTAAACTGACACGTCAAGACTTCATAAAGATTGATTTTGAATGCTCTCCAGCTGTGCTGGGAGAGATGTGGAACTCAAAAGCTGAGCCATCACTGTTGTGCTTTAGAAGAATTCGTTCATTCATGTTTGTAATGTACATCATGAACTGAGAAAGGGGAACGCGCTGCCTGAGTCAACCTGTCTCTGTTGGCATTTTTTGATCTAAATGACAGTGCTCTCAGTTGAGAGGAAGTCAGTAGAATTCCCTGAGTGCAGATGGGGAAATACATTTCTTTATTAAGTAGAAAGTCAGTAGTTTGTGTAATGCATATATACCATATTAATTACCATGCATCTATTTTTTTCCTTTCTCCTAATTATCTTGATGTGGAACATCTGTTTGTTTATTATAAGGTTCTCTTTAAAGTTGGTGGGTTTTCTTACTGTGTGTGTTTAAAGAGCAGAGTGTCATGCAAGAGAGTTCAACTTTTGACTGCTTTCCCTCTAGGTTTGTAAGCAAAATACTTGTAATACCCAACTGTCCTGATCTGCTGCTGTCAGCCTCTGGGGTATGTATTGCAATTTCTTCAAAAAAGTGTTTGTTGTTTTTTTTTTTAATTTAGACTGGTGGTTTGGCCAAGTTCCTTGGGATATTAGGAGTAATCTTTCCTAGTTTAGAGCATGGCCTCCTTCCTTCCTCTTCTCAGCTTTCTGTTGAGTGTTCAGCTGTTCTGTTGCTAGATGATATAAGAGCCTTTTACTGTGCTTATGGTAAAAGCCATCGCTGGGATGGCAAAATCAAAGTCCTGAGTATTTCTTGATCATTACTGCTTGCTTTGGAGCACAGACAGACTTCAGTCATTGGAGTATTAAACGACTTAGAATCAAATGGATTTTGTGGCAGCCTGCCATGATGATGAGTATCTTGAGAATGAAAGACTTAGAATCACAGATTTATTATTTTTAGAGGTTTTAAGATGAGGAAATTGGCCCTTCTACACCCTCCTACTTGCTTTCACCTGTGAGACTTGCTCAGATTCTTGTCAGTATGTCCTCACCCAGAGCATGTTGTATAGAGGTTGCAGTGCAGGACTGCACATTGCTTGGATGAGGACTCAGGAGTGTTCCCTCCTTTCCCTCCCCAGCCCCTTTCCTACATTGATGGCATTTTGTTGCCCTGCCAGACTGTACAGAGCGAGCAGATGAAGTTGCCCTAAAAGAAGGGAAACAATATTCTTTGTTTCCCAGACTACCAAAACTGCATAGGAAACAAACAGCATTTTCTGTGAAGATCATGGTAACTCTTAGCATTTGGTTTCAGCTGCTGCTCTTGCTTCCCTTGTCCCTCTAATTATTTAAGCAGCCCCAGTGTTAGTGCTGTGCATGGCTGTATTTCATTCTCAGCAAATGCCCTTTCATGACTCTCTTTTTCCAGGGAGGTGTTTAGCTTCCCTCCAGGAGGTTACTAAATCAAATGAGAATTTGGGTGATAACAAGAGCAGGGGGCAGAGAAGGGCAGCCTGAAAGAATTGCCATTAAAATGCTGAGCACGTGTGTTACTGTGCTATTGGAGACAGACTTGAAATGCATTCCTCCTGCTACCCAATTTCCACTTCAAAAGGGGAATTAAAATTAGCATGATTGAATAATTTAGAATGGAGGGGAAAATTATGTTAATTAAAATGCTTTATCTGCAATTTGAGGTCTTAACTAAGTGACTGTTTAGCAGCTTCTGTGGGGAGCTCTTCGGGGAAATTGGATTTAGCTGAAGACCACGAGTGGCTTCTCTTTGCCTGAGGTGCTGTTAGTAATAGCCTTTTGTCCACTTCCATCTGTCCAGGACTCGACTCTGAGACTTTGGGAGTATAAAAGTGGAGAAGAAGTGCACTGCTGTCAGCTAAGCAGCATCTGTGGGCCTGAGGCAGCCAAAAGTGACCAGGTATGTCCATGTGTCTTAACATTTTTGTTCTGCTCTTTATCTTTGTGACCCACCCTCCATATGTGTTAGTTGCATTTTGTTAAAATTGTCTCACTTCTGTCAGTGAGTTTAGAACTTAGGTAAGACCTAAAAATGTTAAGAGTAGCCTGGGGTTTCAGGAAAAGAAAAAGTCCCTGAAATCCATTCCTGTGTCTTATTATTTGTAAATAAAAGAAGCTGCTTGTAAGTCTTCCTAAATGTAAGTTCTGCACGTCAGACAAAGCCTTCACTTGAATTGTTTTTCAAAAACAGAGGTGCCATAGTCTCTTAGGCAGGCATCTGTAGCAGTTAAAAGATGTAAACATTTGCCCATTTTTTAAAAAATACTTAGAATATTAAAAAATTGCAATTTTTCCAAGCAAAGAAAGAAGCTTTGTAGTATTTGAAACCAGTGACCTGCAGTACTGCCCTGTGGAGTCAGAGCTGGGCTTATCCTTTAGGTTGTTCTGCAGCTGGACAGTGTCCAAAATTAAAGTTTCTGAGTCTTTTGTGAAAACTGGATACCTCAGGAGGTCTCCTGAGCTTCCAGCCTGTACTTGAGTGGTCTCAAACCCAAGTTTGGGGTACTGCTGTGAATTAAATCTGGTGTGAGCAGAGGTTCTGGTGGTGCTTGATCTCTGGTTTTGCTCTTTCCTGTGATGTGATGTGTCATAAGACCTGTTAGCAGTGGAACAGCACCAGTCCTTGTCCCTACAGTGTGCACAGTATTAAAACAGTTACTAATTTGTTGGGTTGTTAAGGAGTTACCACCCATCCTGCTGGGTGTGTTTTTCATGGGAATGTCTGGCAACACTTCTTTCTCTGAAGGCCACGGCTGTCTCACAGGTGACTGGGGATCCTGTATCCATGCATGGCTTTTCAGGCAGCTCCACTGTGGAATCTACATCCAAGCTGAAATTGAATTGAAAAGTTTTGTCTTCCCTCCCTTGTATCACGTTGTGGTTTTGATAGTCAAAGTGTGTTGTGCTTGGCCTCT
This sequence comes from Sakesphorus luctuosus, assembly GCA_013396695.1. Lineage (NCBI taxonomy): Eukaryota > Metazoa > Chordata > Aves > Passeriformes > Thamnophilidae > Sakesphorus > Sakesphorus luctuosus. Next base: position 1,098,636 of record VWZD01004318.1, read on the forward strand.
CCACACAGTTGGGAGCCACTTGGATCTCAGCTTTCAAAGCTTGGATAGTAGAAATCTCGGGTTTGGCCTGGAGTTCCTGTTAGCAGGAATTCATGGTAGTGTCTATATGGACAATTTAACCTGCTCCTGAAGTTGGAAATATACTTTAAAGCACACCTGAACCTGTTGTCCATGTTCACAAGGTCTCTGCCTCACTCCAGGTTGAGTTAGTGCATGAAATCTTTGAAGAAGCTGTTGCTGGATTTTTTTATCAGTAAAGGACAGAGGTACAAAATTAGGTGACAAGCTCATCCAGTTTGTATCCAGTGATAGTCTGGGTACAGCAGGATTTGAGTGAGAAAGGAAGAATTAAGTTTGAGACAAACCTACAGGATTACCATGTGGAGCCTTCTGGAAATAAGTGGCTTGGGAAGTTTCAAAGCTCAAGTTTTATCGTTAGATTCAAAAGAACCTCATGGGTGCTTGGTTGAAACAATGGAGTTTGGTAGCCATTGGATCCATCCCTGCAATAATGTTGCAAGGCAATAGGACAGGGGGGCATGGGCTTAAGCTCTGCCAGGGGAAATTTAAGTTGGAGAGCAGAAAAAACTTTCCAGAGAGAGTAATCAGGCTTTGGAATGGGCTGCCCAGAGAGGGGGTGGATTCCCTGGAGGTTTTTCAACTGAGCTTGGCTATGGCACTGAGTGCCATGATCTGGTAAAGGGACTGGAGTTGGCCCAAGGGTTGGAGTTGATGATCTGGGAGGTCTTTTCCAACCCAATCCATTCTATGATTCTGTTTCCTTTGGAGGGAATAACAGTTTCATTTTAAAATATTTTGCCTTCCAGTTTTACAGGATCACTGAGGACTAGTAAGCAACTAGCTGTGAAGTGTAGAATCCAGTGATTAATTTTAAAAATGCTACTTGTTGCTTAGACTGGCTCAGCGTTTAGTAAGATGACTTACATGTAAATTAACAGTCCTTGATCTCACACTGAACCCTAACTCCAGTGCTAGCAAACAATTGTATCTAAAAAGAATATTAAGCTATAGCATCAAATAATATTAAACTATAGCACCTTAAACATAGCATCAGATGAATTAATAAATGTCAAAAAAGTTGTTGCTGCAATCAGGAATTGATTTTAAAATATTCTTTGACTTTTTCAGAATGTTTCTGAAGGCTTTTGAATGTAGTTTAGTAATATTTGCCTTGTCTCCTAACACACCTGATTAAGTGTACCAGGATACTCTGTGCTGTTGTCTCAGGAGAAATTTGGGGCGTCCTTTGACTGCTCGAGGAGTCTCTGTTCAGCTTCTTTACCTCAGTGTGAGTAAGCAAAGACAGAAAGGGAAGGCCCCCAAACTGTGAGTTAATAAATAGAACACAGCAGTTAAATAATAAACTGTATTCCTGCAGTGTTTTGGAGATCTTCAGTGGTGGCACTGGAAGCCTCAGGCTGTCCTGTTCCTTGAATCTGTGAAATCCTGCTGACTGCCCACCCTTGCAGGTGTTTTACAGGGAAAGGAGACTTGTGCTTTGATGGTATCATAGTGCTAGAAATGCCAGAGAGGATGTCTGGTGACAGTATTTGGTCATGCTGTGCATCCTGGTAAGTGGCAGATCCTCTTCACAACCTGGTGGGACATTTACAGTCTGAATTTAAGGAAGCAATCTCTTGACTCAGCACTGTGCAGGTTGTAACCAGCACACTGTCTGCAAATGAGCCTGCAACCAAAGATCAGATGGGGACAGAAGTGTTTTCTTTTTTTTTTAGTGTTATATTTAATTTTTACCATTAATAAACAGAGTGAATGCTCTGAAGCTTGAAACACAGCTTGAAGGACAATGAGAATGGAATCATCAGTAATGGTGGGTCATGTGAGCACAAAAATGTGGGCTTATTTTGCTTGGCACATGATGAATGTGTGTCTGTCTTTGGAATGTAGGAGTGTTTTGAGCAGCATATCATTCGTTTCAGCTGATGGGCTGCAGATCCTCAGTTCATTGTCCCACTAGAATGGGAGTAATTCTCGAATTCCATAGTGCTATATAAATATTTTTGCTGCTTCAGAGCTTTCACCTCATCTCATTCTCTTGACAGCAGAAGCTTTTTTGAAGTCCAGAACATGAATTGCACAACTCTACCCTAGTTCATCAGTACATTCGTTTTTAATAGGGTCACCTCTTCTCAAAGATGACATCAAAAGTTAATTTAAAGGTGTTGGCAGGCTGATAACAGTATTGTGTAAGTACTGAATAAGTTCAGAGAGTATCAAGTAAACATCTGTTTTATCACAGACTGTTCTTTTAGCTCTTTCTGACCTGATTTCATAGGCTTGTCCTTGACCAAGATACTACTGTAGGTCTTGCATTTCCTTTGCTGATTGTTGACTTACCCACACATGGAAAGGAAAGAGCTTGGACTGAAGAGGCATTTTCTTATCCCTTTCCATCTGTGAATATAACTTGGTTCAAATCAAAAAAGCCTTTTCCTCCCTCCCCCAGTGAGGGTGGGGGAAAGCAGCTGCCTGATTCAAGTTCACAGAACCCTTTGTCTCTCTGACAAAGCACTTGGCTGTGTAGGTGGGCACTTCCCTGCATGTTTGTCAAGCAACAGGCAGAGAGGCAGAGCTTTGTATTAGAAGTAAATATCACAGGTTTCAGCTTTTTTAATATATACATCTCTTGGCTTCTTTCCTGAAGTGTCTAAAGGACCCACTGGTGATTTACAATAAATAGGGACTGTCACTTCTACTCCAGAGCTGTGGTGTAAATGGCTCATCCTGCAGAAAGTACATTTAGACATATTGGCTACAGAGAACCTTTCTGATGCAGCCCACTCCTCCTACCTGGTGTTTGGAACCATAAGCATCTTTGATGTCTGTGTGAAACAGAGATCCTGGGTTCCAATGCTTTGTATTTCTGCAGAGTAGCAAGAGATCAGTCCCATCTGTTCCCAGGAGCCCTGAAACATATTAACATACCAACCTTTTTGATCATGGTCCTTATAAAGTGCTCCTCTTCTGTCCAAACAGGCAATTGAGCATGTGAGTGAAAAGATGTGCCTGCTGTTCTTGCTTCCCTCCCATGAGATTTGCCAGAGATGCACCATGGAACCCTGGTTTTCAGCTATATTTATATCATTAATTAACTTTCTTTCCCACACTTGGTTTATCTTTTAATAGGTGCATCATGTACTGTTGACAAAATAGTTGTCTTCTGGTATTAAATCTCCAGACTGGAATATTTGGAAGCTGTTACAGCTTGTTTTGCTTCTTACATTGATTGCAAAATTCCAAAACAAGCACCCTGACAATGTCTGTACATCAGCTGGTAGCTCCAAGGCTCGGATCCTGTGGTTACTCCCAAATTCAGCTTAACTTAGTGAACCAGAGGTTCTGTCTAGTGACCAATGTTGTGTTAGGGACAGAGGTGGGGATAAAAGGAAAGAAGACTTGAGGATGCATCAGAATTCTGCCAGCAGAGTGTCAAGATGTATTTTCCCTGCCCTAAAGGGAATAACTCAGTGCTTCTCCAGTAGTAAGGTTTTATTCATCAGAGGTGCTGGTGTTGTTGCTGCTTATAAAATATTCTTGAGAACCAGCCTGCTGCTGTTGCAGTTTTGTCTTTCACATTATATAACAGATACTTCTGAAAAAGCACCCCAGGACATTATCTTGCAGTTTTTCTGCTCCTTTCAAGTTCTTACTTCCCACTCAAAGAGCCTCAAATCAGTTGTTATACATTTCAAGTAGTATGGTTTGTACAGCAAAGGTATTTCTCTGCTTCTCTCCCAGATAAAACTATGTAACTTCCAAATTTTTTCATTGTTCTGTTGATTTGGGGTTTTTTAATGAGGAAAATGGCCTCAGGCGGTCGTTCCTTGTTCTTCAGGACACATTTTCCGTGTAGCAGTGTGGCTTCACCAGACACAAGTTGAAAACAGCATAGCAGGGGTATTAGCTATGCATCACTGTCTTTGTTTTTTAACAAACATAACAGCAGTTAATAGCTTGTGTTTGTAATATCTCAGCTGTTGGTGTGATACTCTGGCTGAGCAGGCTTAATGTTGATGTTTTTGCCATTAGCTTTTGTCATTTGACAGCACTGCAGGAGAAAATGTTTAAAGGTGGTGGTACTTTTCCTTCATCTCTTAGTTTGTCTGCTAAGAGCAGTTCACTCAAACCTTTACTTTGGATCTCTGTAGAGCATGGAAGGGAGAAATGTGGAAAACTTTATAAACCAGCAAACACTTGTACAAAAATAAACTGGACTGTAGTTTGAAGGTAATTATGTTGCTTAACTTGCTGTAAATTAAGACATCTGCTAAATTTTAAAGGCTAAGACATGAAATGGAATGTGAATTTTCTGCCCACAAATGGTGTTAACTTACAAGGATGTTTCTTTTTCTGTTCCTAATAGAAATACACCGTGTCAAGAATAACCTACTGCTGTCAAGGTGGTTATGTTGCCATTCTGTGTGACTGGTAAGAATAAATGGAATAATGCCTAAAATCCTCACAGCTCCTGCAGAGGCAGGAGTAGCTTTCCCTGTTGGCTCTCCTGGTATTCCCCCAGCCTGCAGTACTTGGTGCTGTGGATCTCCAAATGTCTCAGGCTTGCCTGTGGCCTCCCAGGGAGCCTCTGAGGCCTTGCTGTGCTTGGTCTGAGCACAGAGATGAGGGCAAGAGTTACCCAGTTTAGTTCAGTTTTGCAGATTTTGTGATGCCTTTCCCTCACATGAGTAAACATGAGGCTTTCCCCAAATTGCTATGCCTGACCCATGTGTTTTGGGTCCCATTTTGTTCAAGGTACTGTGGCAATGGAGCAGCCAAACTCCTGTTACCATATCAGGCATTGGAATGGCCTGCCCAGAGAGGGGGTGGATTCCCCGTCCCTGGAGGTTTTTAAACTGAGCTTGGCCGTGGCACTGAGTGCCATGATCTGATAAAGGGACTGGAGTTGGATCAAGGGTTGGACTTGATGATCTTGAAGGTCTTTTCCAACCCAATCAATTCTGTGATTCTGTACCTGTTAATGGGTTCAGCCATTCTGTTTTGAACTGCGGAGAGGCCACGTTTACTTTTGGGTTCAGGTGGGTGTGTTTGTGTGAGGAGAGAATGGTCAGGAGCTGATGGGCCTGAGCACTGAGGCACCTTACAGATGGAAATGTCTTGTGGGGATGGACAAGTCCTCTTTCCCCTCTCTTTTCACAGCACCTTAAGCCTGCTAAGGAAGCTGTTCTTCCTGATAAAAGCTTGGCAAAGGAAGGGGAGAGATTGCCAGAGCTCCCTGTACAGTGAAATCTGTGATCTGTTCCCTCAGTGGACTTGCTCTTTGCCAGCGTGAGGAGCCTCAGCTGCTTCCCATTACACCTTCTGCATGGATATCCACACTGGTCCTGGAAGGGCAAGCCCTGTCTTTTAGCCCAGGGTCCACGTTGTGCTCTGCTTAAGGGATTTATTTTCAGCTCCACAGCCCAGTGGTTCTAAACAGGTCTGTCTTGTGGACCTGGTGGGCCACTCAGGAGGGAGCTCTGCCTGTCCAAGGGAGGTCAGGAATCCATCACATGGGGACTGTGGTGGTTGGAGGAGAGAGTGCTGATGGGAGAGGTGGAAATGAGAACAGTGCCACAGTCCTGTTCTTCAGCTGTGTCAAGATTTCCTCTCCCTTTCATTTCTTTCACCCCTCCATGGCACATAATTCCTTTCCTGTTTTATTTTGATTGGTGTTCAGCTACATGTTCCTTCCAGCCCTGCAGGTTAGTGTGCCACGATACAACATTCCTTATATAAATTCTTAGTAATCCTTAGAAATTCCCTTTACTACCTTTTTTTAAGAGAAGAGCACTGACTGCTTTTTTTCACGTAACACTTGAAAAGCCATTTGACATGTTGGGTACTGACAGCTTCTGACTCATCCTGTAAGCAAACTGCACTTGAAGTGCTGGGGTATTTTTTGCAGCTCCGAATGACTTTGCTTTGGCTCTGTTTGGAATTAGAGTGGGTGTCTGGAGTTGGCTGTACAGGTGATGGATGTAGGTGGATTTGGTAATGATGGTAATTAAGTTTTTCCTCTCAAAAGTATTCCCACAGTCTACGTCTTCCAGCTTGATGCCACTGCCCGTCAGCTCCTTTACAAACAGCAAATCCCTTTGCAACATAAAGGCTGGGATGTTGCATTTGGGGAAGCAGGAGATCTGTGGATTTTGCAGGAAGACAAGGAAACTCCTCTTCAGTTGTACAGAGCATGTGATGGACAGTGGAAGGTACCTTTTTAGTGCCAACATCCTGAATGTTTGGTGTTTTCTTGAAGCCTCAACAAAAATGGACTAAACTGTATTTCATGAAAGCTAAAAGGCAACTTTCTCTGTGTCTTGAGATGGAGTAAAAGCCATAGATGCACATCTTGTTCTATTTCTCACCTATGTATTGTGCAAAGGTGTCAAGAGCTTGTTATGAATACCAAGCTCCAGTAAAGCTAACATCTGGAACAGCAGGATAAAGCAGAGTGGTTGTCAACCGTAGTACTCAGTATTTTAAACCATTTCCTGTGTTACATAAAGAAAAAAAAAGCAAACCAAAATGAAACAACAAAATCTCTTCTGGTTTGCTCAGGAATGCTTTTCACAGAGCTTTCCTTGTGCCTACCTCTGAGAGATCCATTGAAGAACAAGACATATTGGGAGCATTAAGGGAATTATTTTTATTTTTCACTGAGGACAGGGAATAAATTTTGAGGGATGTGCTATCAAGTTCTCTATAATCACCTATTAAACAGCTGAAAACTCATTTGTTATCCTTGTGAGTCCCCCAGCTAATTATGGTCTAGTTGTGAAGTGGTTTTAAATGCGACTTTTAAGTATGGTCTTTGACCCTTACATGCTCCTTGTGTGATTCTCCTTTCCCTCACAGATTAGTAGATGGGCATCCATTGTCTTTGCATTCAAGCCTCAAAGCTTCCCCAGCAGAACACGGGATTTCAGGCTGGGTTTCAATACCAGTCCTGGGAAAAAGGAGCCCCAAGGAGATCATGGAGGGCTTACACTTGCTCTCCTTTCACTGTACCCTTCTGAGAGCTGTTGCATTTTTTAGTGTGCTGTGAAACATGAAATTGTTTATTAATCCCCAAATATCATGCAGCATTCCTTCTTTTCCCAGGCTGTAGATGATGACGAAGGATTGCAGAAGATGTCAAAATATATTCAAGACAACTGGACAGTGTTTGAAGGTGAGAAATTTGGCCTAAAGGCCTGGGGAATGCGGTTTTTACAGCTAAAGAACAAGATTTAGGAACAAGCTTAAGTGCTCGGGTTAGTTCAGCCTACTGTTGAAGTCACCTTTTCTTTGTTTTCTGTTTTATCACTCTGTCTGGTAAGGAAGTGAATGTAGATCATGAAGTGTGTTCAGATTACTGTTATCACAAAATTATGTAGGGATTTAGAGCTGAATGACAGCATTATAGGTGTTTTCCATAGTCACCTTACCACAGGGATGTATCTAAACACCCTCTGACAGAGCTGCTGGAGTCTGTCTTACTGCTCTGATGTCAAATCCTGGTGTTTGTCTTGTCTCTTGCCTGGATGTGACACTTTATCAGAGGTACAATGGAGCCAGTTAGAAGCAAATAGCCATGGCGGGAGCACCTTTGCTGTAAAAATGGGCCATTTGGGTCCACCTTGGCAAGGCAAAATGTGTGGAGCCTGCTGTGTTTGAAAGGTGTGACCCTCGATGATATCATAGATGATGTTGACTGATACCAGGTCTGACCTATTTTGGTTTTTGATTTCTGTCCACCTTCCAATCTCTGGCAGAAAAAATATTGCCAGGTTTACTAGTTCAGAAGCACTCTGTGTTTCCAGGATTTTCTGTGTTTAGAAAACACCCATCTTTCTTTAGAAGCTGAAAGTGCAGTGGTGGTGCAGGGTAGAAAAAGGTTGTGGTATACGCTAAAATCTCAGTTATGTGTTGAGATTCTATTAATTGAAATTTCTCTCCTGTGCTTCACTGGGAGACTGGGAACCTTCCTTAAAAACAGTTATAGTTCCTGCCAGTCTTTTGGTCTGTTCATGTAGGCATGTGTAAAGATGGAAGAGTTGCAAGAATATGCAGTCTGGTGTAAAGTCTCCTTAATCCCTCGTGTTGGTTTAGCATGTAGCTGTCATTAAGTTGTAATTAAGTTGGTACAGTCTTTGAAGTCTAAGTCAGGTACTCCTTTGGAGGGAAATGTTTGCACGTAGATGTTGCAGACTTAATAGTTACAGCCAGGCAGATAATTAGGAGGATGAGGTCTGAGTGAAAATGAGCATGAAGAAGTGAAAAGAGCAGGCAGGGGAAGAGGTTCTGAGCATAATTAGCCATGGAACAAATGAGTGTGATAGGAGGTACTGCACCTGCAGCTGGGAAAGGGAGGACAGCTCAGATGACAGGGTTCATTATGGTTAATTAGTACAGGGAGGCTCACTTGATGAGCACTTATTCCAGTGCATAATTAATGATTCAAACGTAGTTACATCTCCCAAAAAAAGGATCATTACATTGTTTAAATCCAGGCATATTGTCCTTTTATAAACTTACTTCACCTGATCAAGCATTCTCTAGGATTTAAGATGCATCAGTCAATCTGGAGGTATCATAGAATCCTAGAATGGTTTGAGTTGGAAGGAACCTTAAAGATCATCTTGTTACAACCCCCCTGCGGTGGGCAGGGACTGCTTCCACTAGCCCAGGTTGCTCGAACCCACATCCAACCTGACTTTGAATGTTTCCTGGGATGGGGCAGCCACAGCTTCTCTGGGTAACCTCTGCCAGTGCCTCACCATCATTAAATATTTTTTTTCCTAATATCTAACCTAAACCTTTTCTCTTTCAGTTTGAAACCATTTGCCCTTAGAACACACTGCACAGTTTGACACTGTGCTGTAACAGTAAAGGACAGAGCGAGATTTAGTGCAGACTGACCAAACAGAGAGTAGTATGGGTGTTCAAACTGACAGCACCCAGTTTCTCCCAGGACAAAAGGGCAGTAAAGACACTACCATGTGAGTGCAACACCCCTGAAAGTCAAAGCATGTGCTTTGCTGAGAACCAGCAAGAGAAAGTTGCTTTGTTTGTCTACTAAGAAACAGGGGTATGCTGTATATACATTGCAGTAGCTTCAGGACCAAACTCTAGTGATTTGCCTGCATTTCTACTGTAAGATCATGAATTTTGGTTAAGTGGGAAAGGGTAGGAATACAAAGAGAATAGGAGCCAACTGGCTTTTCTTAGAAACATGGACCTAGCCAGCTAATCTTACTCTGTGTTCTCTACAGAAATAATCTGATTGGGGATTTTTGGATAGCAGTTAGTTCACTGTTAAATTCTTCTAAACCTACAGCCTTGGAGATGGTGTGAGGCATATTATGCTGAATTCACAGGTGTAACAGAATCATTGGAGTGAGTGCTTAGAAATGTGCTGTAAGGACATAACTACTTGAAGTCTACTCCTTTGGACTTCTTTAAAGTTAATAATCTAGGAGAAAAGTAGCTAAGCAGAGTTTGGTAGCAACAGCCTTTCTAGTGCTTAGGTCTTGGGGAACATCTGCAGTGGGATGTTAGGACAGCAGTTGTGTCAAAAACAGAAGCCTTGAGGCCTGCAAGTGTCCAGCATGTGGGGAGAGCTGTGTCCTCTATTTGCTTCAACATCATGTGCTTGGCTCTCTGTGAATTTTTAAGCCTGAAAGTGCAGGTTATGCTTGGTTGTGTGAATGCTGAACAGATGCTTGCCAACACAAATCAGACTTACAGAGTGCAAATATTGATACTTGATCACAGAGCAGTTTGGGCTGGAAAGGACATTAAAGATCATCTTGTTGCAACGCCCCTGCCATGGACAGGGTGGGGACGCCTTGCACTAGAGCTCAGAGCTCCATCCAGCCTGGCCTTGAACACTTCCAGGGATGGGGCAGTGGAGCTTCTCTGGGCAACCTGTGCCAGGGCCTCCCCATCCTCACAGTAAAGAATTTCTTCCCAATATCTAATCTAAATCAACCCTCCTTCAGCTTAAGGCCTTTCCCTCTTGTATCACTACATATCCTTGTGAAAAGTCCCTCTCCAATCTTGAAAGCCCCTCTTAGGTATTAGAAAACTGATTCAGTGGATAGGACCACAGCCAATGAGATGAAGTGCCACAATTTGGAATTACAGTGCAGGAAGTAACTGGTGAGATCACCAAGGGCATTAACTCTTGTGTTCTTGCTTTGCCCATTTGCAGGTTCTGTTGGTGCAGGAAGCTACTACAGACACCTCTACAAGGCCTCATTTGATGACATGGATGAATATCTACAGAGGAAGGAGAAAAGGCTACAGCAGCAGAAAAAGAAAAGGCAGGATCTGCAATGTGGTTCCAACGGACAGACAAAAAAAAAGATGAAGACGAAAGAGTCATCACTATGACTGTTGTTAACTTGTAACTTTTGCCCTGATGAAAGGAAGTGATCCCACTGCAGACTGTTTTTAGAATGTCAAATGAATTATGGAAGAAGACTGGTTTAAACTTTTATTCAGGTTTACAGGTTGGCAGATGTGACAATACCCTGCTTGCAGCACACTTAGAATGCCTAAGCTTCTAGCAGCATCCAGTGTTAGTGGTTCAGTCCTGGGAATCTCTGATGCATGGTACATGAATATTGGACATAGTACTTCCCTTGAAACAGGATCTTCTTTTTGCCTACTGTGTTCAGGCTTTCTCACTGATTAAAGTTGATGTGATTTTGGTTTTGTTCCTTTTGGTTTGGTTTGGGGATTTTTTAAAAACTTTTAATTTAAAAGGTCTATTAGGTAATGTAACTTAACAGTGTACCTACCTGTGGGAAAGGGAATGTGGTAAAATTCTTGCTGTATATGAGAGCTTTTAGCTGAGAATTTCCCTTTGTCTTCCCTTCAGTTTACATTGTTGGGATTCTGCCTAGTTTCCAATCCATTGCTTCTTACTTGTGAAGTATTTCCATAGGAAGAAGTACAAAAGTTGATTTTTGTACACTACAAAGTAAAATTAAAATGTGTCAGTCAACGTTTGTGTTATTGGAAGATCCTTCTATTGCAATATGATCCTACTGTGTCTGTGAAAATCATTTGAGAGGCCTGTCAGCAAAACTTGGAGTGCATCCTACTTTCTTCAACAAGAACTCTTCCATGTTGCAGTTGGCCAAGAAATACATCTCTTTGAAAGGTTATCAGTCAGAGCTTTAGGGGATCACTTGTTGCTTCATCATGGGGCAGAAGATGTGTTCATCTACCAGATGGTATCATGTCTACGTGGAATATAATGTCCTTCACAAAACCAGGTGTAGAAATCTTTACAATCCATTAAAAGTATTCAGAATTAACCTATGAACCATGAATAGTTCTGTAGGTCTCTTTATATAGCTGTCCTCTCTGGAGTGTCTGCACACCCAGAGTTTTTGCATTCCAATTCTGGTTACACTCATGTGTGAGACATTTTGAGATGTTACTTGTTTTGAGTTTATCAGGTGTGAAGCAGAATTTGCTGTTTATGTCTGCTCAAATCCAATCTTGTTGTTACTGTGTGTCCCAGAGGCCACAAGTCTTTCATGCTCTAGGATGTCACATGGATTTTCATATTCCTTCTGTTTGGAAGTGCCTCTTAAAGGTAGAGCATCAAGTGCATTAGTACAACACCAGTCCTTCACCTCTGAGGTGTGATTTCTTTTTGTAATTCCTTTTAAATAAAAAAAAACATTCTGCCTTGACAAAGGTCTCTTTGGACCAAAAATTGAAGTGTCAAGAGTTGTATTGTCTGTTCTGGTTAAAAGTCTCAATTTTGGCAGGAGCTGCCTTGGCAAGAGTTAAACGTGAAGCAGTTTCTATTAAATGCAGTTACATAACAATGCATGTCCACAAAGATTGTGGTCTAGTGTAGTAATTCAACCCCTCTGTCTAATATCCATGTACCAGTGATCTGAACATGTTCTTTGGGAATCACCAAAGCAGTCAAGTGCTCTGGAAAAAGGAGAAGATGATGGATATGGTTGGGCTTGACAAGGAGTTTTACCTTCTCAGGTGCAATAACCCGTTTACAGAGATTCTGCTGAGATAAACAGACCTGACTTTGCATAATCTGGAGCAAACACTTCTGAGATGGTTTTCTGTCTCTCAAGGGAGTGCCTGAACCACCAGGCTGCCCTGGTAGAGTGGCTCATGGCTCTCATGGCAAAGACCCAGGCTGATGTGGAGGTCCACCCACCTCTAGGATGGAGTTAATCTGAGCACCCGGAGTGCCTGAAGGCTCTTGTGCTTCGTGGAGTCCTTGCTGTTCCCTGGAAGTGTCCTGAGTTTGTTGATTTCTGCTGTTTGATTTGTGCTGTCGACTGGTGAGGATCATGTTCTCACATCCATGGTGTCCTCCCTGCCCTGGGTGCTGCCTGTCCTTGGCTGTGCTCTTAGCAGTAGTTGTTTCTGCAGTGCATCACTGTATGTATGAACACATGTGATGTCTTAGAAATGGAGCAAATGCTTTACTGTACTTAGGTTGGGAATGTGGTAAAAAGGCTTAAACTTCAACCTCAGATGCAGATTTGAGGCCCAGATGCTTGATGTGCTGACAACTTGTATCCTCCCCTTCTCCCATGGAATATATTGAATGGCAGTAATGGAGCTCAACACAGCTAGGCAGATTTCCTGGGAGTATGCCTAAATCCCATGCTGACATGAACCTAGGATTTAAATCCCCTGTAATTCCAGTCTTCTGTGAGGTGAAAACCTTTTGGATTGTATCTGGAACAGTAAATATGGGGGTACAACACTGGTAATCAGTATTTTTCTTGGCCCTCAAGAAGGGAGGGATGAGAAACTGCCATCTGAAGTGCTTGATACTGAGTAGGAATGGTGGCTTGGAGACTGATACATCTGCTGTATGATGGTGGCCATTAAAGCTTTATAATTCTTTGATTTCTCTTTATTTGAGAGTAGCTCTAGGGAAGGCAGCTGGGGAATCAACAAAGGAAACTTTGGGATTATTCAGGAGAAGCATTGGCTGTTGTGCACATTCAGTACAATCTTACCAGAAATGGGCCAGTACTTGCACTGCCTTTGAACCAGACAGGACAGGAGGAAAAGGTTCTGATATAAAGAAATGAATCTTTACCCCTCATGAAGCCTGCTGAACAATGCAAACTGCAACATTTTGGAACAAATTTGGATCTGCAGCAGGAATCTGATTTGAATCATTTCCACATGTCACCAGGTAATACTGTTTTTGAGGTCGTGGTGGTGGTGGTGGTGGTGTGATTCAACCCCAGGTCTGTTTGGTGTCATCAAACCCTTATTTTAGCCAAGTCTCCTGAGATAGTGTGTGCTGGTCCCAAGAATTGCTCTAATGCTCTGAGCCAAGCATGAGAGATGCAGGGATCATAGAGTGGGTTGAAAGGAACCTGAAAGATCATCCAGTTCAACCCCTCTGCCATGAGTAGGGACACCTTCCACTAAACCAGGTTGCTCAAACCTCCATCTAACCTGGCCTTGAACTTCCAGGGATTGGGTATGGTATGGACATAGTTCCAGGGAAGCTGGAGGCTGTGAGCATGCAGGGCTGACAGGGCAGGTCTCCTGGGACATTCCTGCTCACCAGAAGCTTTTGCCCACTCCTGGCTTTGATGTTGAGTGTAAGGAGCCCATGTGCATAAATAAAACCATTTACTCATAGAGGAGGAAAATCTGAGGACAACAGAGGTAACAGCTTTCAGTGGGTTGGTCACAGATCCTATACAGGGTTTTGGCATGAACACTGGTATTGTTACACTTCTAAAGGATCAGAGACTGCCCTGGCAATTTCTGTCACTGAGGAATATTTTTCCCCAGCCACTTTCTCAGCACAGGGATAGACCTTGTGATCCTCACCCTGCTGCTGTCCTGGAAGAAACCCAAAATTTCTTCCAGAGCTTGAGCTCATGACAGATCATGGTGTGTGGGAGTGACATGAGATGTGATATCTGGCAGATGGTTCAGGCCTTTTTGTTCTTTTTTCTGCAAATTTTCATTGCTTTTCCTATTCCATTTCATGTTTCCATTTCTGCACACAGCAGTTCCTGAGCTTCAGTGGTGAGACCATGTGTGTATCTGTGGATTGCTTTGAAGGTGTCTGTGAAAAGTGATCAGAGAAAGGAAACTTGCTGGCAGGTCTAAATCCTTCCTTTAGACGTTTTCCAATGTGCCTTGGTTGGAAAACAGTGAGACACCCACAAATCATTAAAAGGGAGTGAATGCCAGGGCTGCAGAGGGAGACAACACTCCTCTCCCTGGTATTTGAACTATTTATTTCTAGTGGTTAAACCTGATGTCAGTCACTTGTGTTTATTTTCTGAACTTGAACCAAAGCCTGTATGTGTGCCTGGCAACAAGGGGATGGGGCAAATAAAATTTATAGCAGAGCTGGAAACACTCAAACCATTGCAAGGGATATTTGTAGGCCACGTAAGTTCACCCCACACTGCACTAGAACTTTTTGCAACTCCCCTGCTTCTCTCCTGAGAAACAACAATCTAATGAGCTTTTAAAATGCTGGTAGGAAAAAAGTTGAAGCAAATGTGTTTCTTTTCCTCAGCATTTTAAACCAAAACATAAGGTTCCTACTCCCACTGCTGGGATTTCACCAAAACCCCCTTCAGCAACACACTGTGGATTAGAGTGACCTTTTATCTGTCATAGCAGGAAGGAATCCTAACCAAATGCAGCAGTAATGCTTTAGAATAGTCCTTTTATGTTTAACAAAACTTTGAAAACAAATTTATTGGATAAACATGTCTCTGTAAACAAAATTGTTCCTTTCTTTAAAAAAAAAAAAAAGCCAATTCAATGTAGTTTCTTCAGGCTAATAAAACCTTGCTGACAATTTTGATATACTCCAAAATCTGCTTCAGGTTTCTTTACTGAACAATTTTGTATGAAATGCTTTGATATGAGAAGGAAAAACTGTATGGGCTTAACTCTTACTGGTTGTCCCTTCTGCCATCAGTCCTGGAGATGTGGTGTGAATGTGACCAGGATGACTTGGAGTGTGACAGTTCACAAATAAGAAAAGACAGGCTGGATGTGATTTGTCAATATTTGTAGATGCAAAAACTGGAAAGAAAAAGGGCTGGAGGACTGAATGTCTCTTTCCAATGTCTTTGCACAGGTTACCACCCACTTCTGAATACCAGGGTTATGGAAAATCCTGCAAGAACTCAAAGTGAAGGCTCTTCCACTCCTGAAGTGGGTCATTGCTTGATAACTCACATCAGCACTGTTTTACCCAATCACCTGCATATCCCCTTTCCTCAGGTCAGTGCAAGAATCTTGTGGAAAAAACCCCTCTCAGGGACTAGTGTGACTCTGGAAGTCAAAGGACCAGCTGAGGGATAAGCCAGGGGCAGCAGGGGCATGAACTGTCACTGCAGGTATGGACAAGTGTAAATCCCGTGCAGTGCATGACATTTGGCAGGCCTGGGATGCAGGGCCACCATGTCCCATGGGGATGAGCAGCTAAAATCTATAAGAACTCAGCTCCAAATTGAGCTGTCGTGGCTGTGAGTGCCTTGGAGGCTGAGCCACAGCTGTGAGTAACCATTAACGTGGATAGTGTATGGTGTGACCTGATGCTTTGTGTTCAAGAAAGCTCACAGCATCAGCAATGTATTTCTTTTAATACTGTGTTTTATCCCCTTTCCTTTTCCATTAAAGATAATTTGCATATGCATGAGGTGGATGTTCTCACATACATAATCTGAACATCAGGAGTGGCTGCCTCTCATTTCCTAGTCAGTACTTACAGCCTTGAGTTTCAACAACTTTTGTTACATTTATTAGAGTCAGTGCCCATTGGATATGGGAGTTAGGTACTGTTGGTTGTTTAATTCAGCTCTTAATTCCAGCAGTACATTTTAGCTAAGTGGATGTTTTAACTCCAGAGAATCAGCAGGAAGCAGATACTGATAGAAGTAAATAGGACATGAACACAGCCATGGAGTCCTCTGCTTCTGCTAACAGCAAGACTGGATCTCTCATGGAAAAGGATTGTGCACTTGCTCACTTGTCTCAGATCTATCACATTTATACCTACAAGCAGGATATAGTATTTCTGCATGTTGCATAGTGATAATAAGAATTTAATAGTCCTGTTTGGAATGGAAAATTTGATTTTGGGGCTGTCAGACCTAGTCACATGTATGCATTTATATAAATATAAAAGTATATATATATAAAACTGCACACCAAAAAGAAAAAAACCAACCATTCATAGGATACCCAAAGTGGTTTCTAACACAAAGTGAGAGCCTTGCTCTGTGAGTACCTTAGAATCACAGAATCATAGAATCGATTGGGTTGGAAAAGACCTCTGAGATCATCAACTCCAACCCTCTGCCCAACTCCAGTCCCGTCACCAGATCATGGCACTCAGTGCCACGGCCAAGCTCACTTGAAAAACCTCCAGGGATGGGGAATCCACCCCTTCTCTTGGCAGCCCATTCCAATGCCTCAGCACTCTCTCTGCAAAGAATTTTTTTTCTGATCTCCAATTTCCCCTGGCAGAGCTTGAGCCCGTGCCCCCTTGTCCTATTGCTGAGTGCCTGGGAGAAGAGACCAACCCCCACCTGGCCAGAACTTCCCTTCAGGTAGTTCTAGACAGTGCTGAGGTCACCTCTGAGCCTCCTCTTCTCCAGCACAAACACCCCCAGCTCCCTCAGCCTCTACCCTTGCTGTCATTCTTTGGCTTAAACTTCACTTGTTCGAGGGAAGAGAACAACACTGCACATGGCCCTCACCTCTCCTGACCTCTGTGGGAGAAGGACAGCCTAAATCCTGCACAATGTCCAGGGAGCAGCACATGTTGGCATTTAGGAGTTTTCCATGCCTTGTGTTAAAGAGAGCACAGTGTAAACAAATAGCTGTTGCTGCTAATCCTCTCTGAAGCGGCTGCTGCAGGAAGGCAGTTTTGAAACACAATGTTCAATGGGAAAACACAATTAAAGCATCCATATTGGCATTCCATCTGTGCAGGTTTTCAGGCATGTAGCTGGATTCACTGCCTTTACAGCTGTGCTGCACCCCACCAGGCTTTTGTACTTTTAAATAAGAACTGTGTTACTGTGTTCTCTCTTCAGCATGTTGTCAAGATGGGAGCAACCAATATAAATTCTAGTTAGTTTTCTGCAATCCTGGCTGTCTTGGATTTCTCCATTGACTTTTCCCCTTTATAACTACAGTATTTCATGTAGCAGTCCTCCTTTGCTTTCTAATATTTCAAAGCTCAAGAAAAGCAGGATGTGACACACCAGTTATAGTAAACTAAAAGTAACATTACTCTGATGGTTTTGTTTCTATTTGCTGATCTGTGGAAGAATTAATATTATTTTGTGTTCATTTAGGTTTACCTAAAGCAATAACTCATAATCTCATCTAAGGCCAACAGTATTCAGCAAATAAACCAGCCATTAGAAAGGAAAAACTTCTTATCTTCAAGGAGATAATAATTGTATTAGTTAGTCACTGTCTTTAAGATTTGCATGTACTGCATTCCTGGAATACTTTGCCAAGAACTTCTCCTTTGTAAACAAGGCAGAACTGCTTTGTGTCAGGCAACTTCTAGGAAGTGACCAAATCAAAACCCCATGGCCAAATGAGAACAAACCCCAGTGACCCCTCTGCTCAGTGCAAGGCCAGCTGTCGAAGACTTCAAATTCCTTGTAAAAAAGGATCACATCAAATCAGGCTGTGACCCTCCTCTGCTCTGCACGGTGCAACCAGGAGGAAGTTTCATCCACTCTTTGTTCTGGTTTGGTTTTGTAATCCAGCACAAGCACAATCTTCATTAAAAAGGGGGAAAAGAAAAGGCAGGAAAACCCTTTTGTTTCACCTTTGAATCTGTAGAGTCTCCCGAATGCTCACAGCACTCTTGGTCAGGTGTAGCAGCTCTGGATGTGTCAGGCACCAGCACAGAAAAGCCACTGCTGTGCTTTCGTTTCCTCTAAAAAAAGCAGTGGGTACAGTTAGGAAGACTCTGGAAATGGGTTGAATAAACCAAAAAGCAATCGTTTTTTTCACCCTATCTGCTTTTATTTATGGTTGCTGGGAAACCCAGCAGTGTTATCTGGTTAGCAGAGGGAAATCCATGACTCAACAACAGCTGTAATTCTTAGGAGGTTCCCAGTTCACCTCTTGCCCCGTGGTCTCACGTGGGGCTTTGCTGGCACCACGTAGGCAATGCACTGTCTCACTCCTTGTCTGCCTGGTGCCACCCTGCTCTGGCACCCAGCCTTTCCCACAGAAGTGGCAAGGTTTGGGAATGCAGTCTGTGGCTGGGCCTCTTGCTGCATCCCTTCCTGGGAAGACATGGCTCAGGGAGAGCTTTCCTCAGACTTGTGTGCCTGCCCAGGGCTGCAGGACTGATCCGTCAGATGTGTGAGCCATCAGGGCCCCATTTCCAGCTCTCCCTCCAGTCTGATGTGTCTTCTCTGCCCAGTTCTCCTCAGTGCATGTCACTTGTGCTTTAACACAGTGCCTGGCGCTGCTCTGGCTTCTGACATCTTGTGTGACAGAAGTGACAAGTGTCAGGCTCCCTGCAGATGTCACTGGCATAACTGCTCCAAACCTTCAGTAACAAGAAACAGAGAAGTCACACTCCTGTTAGGGCTCTCTAGAAGGTACATTCCCATTCCCACAGTCATCCTTCATCACTTTGTGAGAGATGCCACCTCTTTCTCAGGCATAGTCAGGCCCATGTACCTTCTCTGCATGGTTAGATATATGACAGAAGTTCTTCCCTGTGAAGGTGGTGAGACACTGGAACAGGTTGCCCAGAGAAGGTGAGGATGCTCCATCTCTGGAAGTGTTCAGTGCTGGATGGGGCTCTGAGCAACCTGGTCTAATGGAAGGTGTCCCTGACTATGGCAGGGTGTTGGAACAAGATGATCTTTAATGTCCCTTCCAGCCCAAACCATTCTATGGTTCTATGATCTCTGCTTTTTTTGTAATTCTCATCATGAACCCAGTTTATCTTACTGGTCTGAGGACAATTAATATGTGTAAAGCCTATTGCTGTCAGCCTAATTAAAAGTAACATTTTTTAATAAAATAACCCATTTCTTAAAATACAAATTACATCAAAGTTGTAAGAGACAAAGAAAAGGTCAGGAAATTTCACTCCTTGGTAAGCAATGAGCAGCATTGCAAGTGTGGCTGCCACTTTATTCCTAAGTAGGAGAACCTAGGGATGAGAAGGTGTTTCACCACTCATATATTCAGTCCTTTCTGCTGCCATGGGGACTGTGGTGGCAGTGAGAGGGCTGCCTACCCACTGCCCTTGCTGATCAACTTCCCTCTGAAGCAGCAGGTCTGTGGGAGTGAGCCTGGCAGAGGCAGAGGCAGAGGCAGGGGGAGCTGGCTGTGCCTGGCCATCAGGGGGCACAGACAGCAGCAGTTGTGGCTCTGCTTCTAGTTTACTTTTGCCATATTTTTACAAGACTTTTTACTAGGGCATGTAGTGATAGGGCAAGGGGTAATAGGTTTAAAGGGAAAGAGGGTAGGGTTGGATTAAGTATTAGGAAGAAATTCTTCCCTGTGAGGGTGGGGAGGCCCTGGCACAGGTTGTCCAGAGAAAACTGTGGCTGCTCCATTGCTGGAGGGGTTCAAGGCCACGTTGGATGGGGCTTGGAACAACCTGTTCTAGTGGAAGGTGTCCCTGTCCATGGCAGGGTTTAAAATGATTTTTAAGGTCCCCTCCAACTCAGATTGTTCTGTGATCTTTTCCTGCTCCGGAGCAGGTGGCAGATCATGTCACTGAGGCTGGGACTTGATCCCACCCTGGCCACTTCTAAGCTGTGGAAGACTTTTGTGTAAGCAGGTTCCAGAAAAGCCAGCCTGCACTCAGGCCTTATTGGCAGTGCTGCTCCTGAGCTGACCCACCCAGCTCACAGCACCTGCCTGTCAGAACCTGCACAGCCACTGCCCACACCCAGTTTACTCTGGGCGGGCTCCCTGTCGAGACAGAACCAGCTCCTCTCTACACACAAGGTGTCACACAGACCCAGCCCAGTCTGCTCTGGGTAAGTGACATCCTTCAAGGCCTCAAAACAAAGGGAATTTAGTCCTAGTGAGCATTGACTTCTCATTTTTATCCCTGGCATGAGGAAAGCGAGCTCCTCTTGGAAGAGACAGTGCTGTACCACGGTGACTTTACCCAGCCCTCACTCACCTGGGAGGTGGCAAAGTGTGTATAACCCTGCAGTGACATTCCTGCCCTGCTCCCCAGACAGCAGTAATCTC
Source organism: Sakesphorus luctuosus (assembly GCA_013396695.1). Lineage (NCBI taxonomy): Eukaryota > Metazoa > Chordata > Aves > Passeriformes > Thamnophilidae > Sakesphorus > Sakesphorus luctuosus. The sequence goes on from VWZD01004318.1 coordinate 1,118,919, forward strand.
TGATTTCCAGCTCACATGCCTCTGGTGAGTCAAGTACAGCTCCATTTAAAGGAAAAGCCTTTCCTGGGAGGGTAGAGGTAGCCTGATGTTGCCCCACTTTGCTTTTCTTTGTGCCCATGAGCTTAATGGGTTCTCTGCACTTACTGAGCTGAGCACTGTGTTCCCAACTCAGCTCATCCACGTTCAATAAAATTATGTAATTCATGAGGAAATCATATCTAAATTATCCTGATGTAAGTTTATCAAATAAGCTGAACATGCAGGGGGTAACATGAGGCCCAATAAAGTCTAGGGGTGGAGGGGAAAGTCTGTGTGGATTTGAGTTTTCAGCCAAGCACCTCTGAGAAGCCAACAGATCACCTCTGTAAAGTTACTTACCAGGCTTCTGTCTGAGTGTAAAGGAGCTGCATCAGCCCCTGCACACGCTGCCATGGGGTGCATTTGTGCAAACAGCAAATCTTTCCTGAACTACAGCAGAATACACATGCTGGGGCCATCTCTTCCACCAGCCAAGCAAGAAACTTAGGCTGAAAAAAATTCCAAATGGGTTTGCACTGTCAACTTCATTTTGGAGAAATGTAATTAGTGTTTTACTAATGCGGTTCTGCATGCCTGTGACTTTCCTGCCTTCTCTTTCAGATCATCTTGGTGACCAAAGGTGGCACCAGCACTGTGTTCATACAGAGGTTAATATGTAGGACCTACGTGAGAAATGAGTGTGGAAGGAGGAGTTTGCTGTCTCTGCAGAACATTCAGCACTACCATCATCTACTGACCCATCCTAGGGCATGCAGTGCACCATTTAAATCCATTAATGTCCCAATTCAGGTTATGTGGTCAGCTCCTCAAGGCAGAAACTGAGCGTCTCTTGACATTTGCAGACTGTCCAGCAATTCAGGGTCTACCATGGTATGAAATCTTCTTCCAACAGAAAGTAATATGTAGGATTTCAAGTAAAAAGAGAATTAATGGCATTGCTCTCAGTTCTCCTAGGAAGGGGAGAGCCATTGCCATTTAATCCTTACAGATGTCTGTTTCCTGGTAGAACATGGCTGTCCCTGGACAAAGTGGGATGAATTTTAAACAGAGAGGCTTCCAGGGAAATGTTCCAGTTCTGTGTAGCCACATGGATAACCACTATAGAAGATTACAGCTAGATTTAAGGAGCAGGGTTTAGATTTGAAAAATACAGTCTGAGATTTGAGGTCAGGGTTGCAACTGAGCCAAACCTATTTGGGATGATTCGCATCCTCTCTTGGATTGCAATTACTGTAAAATTGCCAACTAGTAAATCTCAACTTGATAGGGAGGAAGAGAATAGTGGAAAAAATGCATGGTAGTCTCTGTTGAGAGGGTAAAGTATTGGCTCCATCACAGCTGTTGTGGATTTTGGGGCTTGCTTTTCTTTCTGGTGCCTGTGCCTGTGGGACCACTCAGAGCTGGATGGCTGATGCACAGGAATCATATTCCTGGCAGAGGCATTAGAAGTGATCAGTAGCTTTTACAGACATATGATAGTTACAAGATTTATTGCCAGCACCATGTAATCACTGAGAATAGTGGCTATTATCCTCTCCACCCTGCTAACTCCTTGAGGATAAAAAGAAAATCTAAAAATTTCATGTAATTTTCTTCTTTGATCCTCCCTTGACAATTCTTTAGTACAATGGCTGTGCAGCTGGGAGTGAGGAGACTGATGCGGTGTCATGTCAGGGATTTCAGTGTGTTTTGCAAAAGGATAATAAAACTGCCTCCTTGGTTCAAAGATGGAGAGTCCTTTCAGAGGATTAGTCCCCTTCACCTGTGGAAAGACAGGCATATTAACACTCCTCTAGGACTTCGTGAACAGTAAGCACTGGCATGAAAAGAAATGGCAGGCTCCATATGTATCCTTGTGATTATGCTGCTTTTCCCTACATGAGAATACATTTAGATATGCTAAAAAGGTATTCTTAATGGAGTAGAGTAGCTAATACTGCAATTCTGAAAAAAATAACAAACTGGAGAAGATAAAAGATTTGGGCTGTGAGCAATGTGGGAATGGATGGAGCTTATGCAAGCTACGGAATGCATGTTTTGGCAGAAGAGGGTATAATCCTGCCTGATATAAACACTGCAGCCATCACAGTGCATGGAATGGTACATACCCTGCAAGGCCTGTGCAGCTGCTGCTCCTGCATCTGGGAATGTGTAACTGGAATTTTGTCTAAGGAGCCCAGCATGCAAATCTGTGAGCAAATGCAACAGCCAGACCTACTTGATTAAAGCTGTACTGCAACTTGGGAGACACCTACAGCATGGAGACATTTAACTCGTGTCCAGGTGACCAGTGCTTCTTATTTTGGTCCTTGGCAGTAGTGCCTGGCACTTTGCTCCTGAGTTAGGGCCTGCACAGTCCTCAGTTCTGTTCTTTACATGCAGAGCACAGGTAAGGGGTGCCACTGTCCTGTCCCCCTCTGGCTCTGCAATGCCAGGTCCTACCTCTGCTGCCATGGGAGGTGCACCTTGTATGGACCCCATGAGCTCCTCAGCAGGGACTACACTGCCCTTCCTGAGCCTGTTATGGGACCACAGAATCACAGACTGGTTTGGGTTGGAAGGGACCTTAAAGATCATCCAGTTCCAACTCCCTGCCATGGGCAGGGACACCTTCCACTAGACCAGGTTGCTCAGAGCTCCATCCAGCACATCCTTGAACACTTCCAGGGATAGGACAGACACAATTTATCTGGGCAACCTGTTCCAGGGCTTCACCACTCTCACAGGGAAGACTTTCTTAATAATATCTAATCTAAACCTACTCTCTACCAGTTTTAAGCCATTCCCCCTTGCCCTGTCACTTCATGCCTGGACTCAGCAGCACTGGCAGAGCAGGCATGTGCAGCCTCAAGCCTGGGACCCCTTCCTCCTCTAAGAAGGCTGAGAATGAAGATGTGCCCATGGGAAGGGCATTTGGGGTGCTCTTCCTTTAGCTAATTCATGGCTATGCTGCCAGTTACCTGGCAGTAAAAGCACAGCAACAGTTGGGAGAGTAGAGCAAGAGCAGTATATGCACACACCCCCAGGGCTAATCCAGGCACTTTTGTCTGCTCTGGATTACCTGGGAGTTTACAGATGAGCTGATTTTCCAGGAAACTAGTTGGAAACACCAGCCTGCAGCTTCAGGCAGACTGCACTGTGTAAATGCACAGAGGGAGAATTCTGATGTAACTTGTGGTGATGAAACTAAATTTTTGCTGAGCTCTGAAGAAGACAGGGCTCAGAAAACCCCCAGGCACACCTTATCTAGGAAACAGGCTTTGATTTTGACCTCACTGTATGGAGAGCAACTCCTTCCATGCAGCAACAGCCCAGGGTTCAATTCTTGTTTGAAAGAATGTCCCAGGGGTTGTTATTCACTTTTACAGTCTACAAACACCATTCTCACTCTGCAAACTTTGAGATCCTCTTGCAAGTCACGCCATCGAATCTCTCTCCATGTACAATGTGTCTTTCAAGATGATTATTGTCTCCCTAGTTAATTGTTAACAACTGGGATGAGAAAAGACCTTTATCCTACAAATAAATTCAGAGGTGTTATAAGGTTGTTGCACTGGAAATAATGAACTTAATCTCAGTTTTGGAAAAAGTAAACACTCTGAGTCAGCCTGGATAGCTCATGTTAGAGAGAAAGAGCTGTACCATACTAATTGGTACAACCTTTAATATTAATCAGCTTGTAACCTTTTCAATTTAATTTTATGCACACCTTTTCAATTTAATTCATGCAAAAGATGCCTGTTGAGCCTTGAGTCTGTAGAACACCTGAGTGAAGTTATATGAATGTCTATAATCCAGTGCAGCTCAAAACTGTGGGTGCCATGGGCTGTTCACAGTTTTCTCCTTAGTCAAAATCATGAAATAAATAAATAAATATGTAGGCATAGGAATGCATTTTTTTTCTGCCTTTTAAATGTACTTGCCAGCAGATGAAGCTGCATCACATGTTGTAGCTCAGTCTTTTATGAGGGGGCTTAGCACTGTGCAGTGGTCAGGCAGCATCTGATGCTTCCTGCATGGCTGGAAATGGCAACCCGAAGCACAAGTCAGTGAATAAATCACCATATAGATGATTTAGGTATGATAAAGTGAAAGGCTGTAAATAAAGAGGACATTTCTGTGATTTTTTTGTCCACTACAAGCCACGATCTCCCTGGATACCAACTGCCTTCCAGACGGAGGCAAAACTTACTGCTGAAACTCTCTGGCAAAGCATGTCCAGGCTCCACCAGCTCTGGATGATACAGCCTTGGCTCACCAACCCTAAAATGAGTGGTGTGTCCTCTGTAAGCAAAGGAGCTGGGACAAGTCACTGCTGCTGGAGATCTGCCCTTGGCAACACACAGCAGGCAGCATGACCAGGGGGATCAAAGTCTTGAGTGAGGGGGGGAAAAATTACAGCCTGGAAGGAATGAAATTGTCTTTTATGACACACACATCACCCTGGTGAACTTTCTGGAGTACATGGTGTTTTACACTTGTTATCCTATAACCTTTAGGAACACATTTCATCAGCTCTTCCCCTTGACAAGAAATTACCTCCCTGCAGTCAGATCATGTTGGTCAGGCCTGGAGGCACCGTGTGAGCCCAGTTGCCCTGATGGCACTGGGAAGTGGTGGTGGGACATTTGCCAGTGGGAAAGGACCAACAAACTCCTGGTGTGAGCATGGTTTGGGCACTGCAGTGCCTGCCCCAAGCTCTGTCTCGCTTTCTGGGGTGCACTGGCCTTCTCTCAGGCACAAGGCACTCATCCACTGCCTGCACAGCTGCCCATGCCTTCTCCATGTCTGTGCTGCCCACCATCCTCCACAGGGTCCAGGGGCAGTGGAGGAGGATCCCAGCCATGGCCCTGGGCTGCCAAGGTGGCACCTGTGGGCTGAAGTCAAACCAGGCAGATTGTTTCAAAGCCAGACAAGGAAAAGTGGTGAGAAACACTTCTAATAGGGGTGTTATGGGTTTGTTTGTTTTAAGGATAACTCTGCCTGAAATTAATAATGGGGGTTTTTAGAAGGGAAATAATAGCTCAAACACATAAGCATTGCTCTGAATGCTCATTTCGTTTACATTTCTTTTAGCTGAGGCTTTTTCCCTAGAGAAAATGACATTTAAAGCTTTCAAGTGTGTACTGATTTTTTTTTTCTGGAGGGAAATCTTTCCACCTTCCTAGAGAGGTGGTCAATTCCCCAAGCCTGGTGTCCTTTAAGATGCATTAGGTCAATGCTCTAATAACATTCTGTAACTTTTTGTCAGCCCTGAAGTGGTAGAACAAGCACTGTGGGACAAACTGGCTGCCAGGGCATAACCAGAAGAACTATTAACTGGGCACGCTAGAAGGCATGGCTTGGGCACACAAATTTAAGGAGGATTTATACATTTTTGTGTTGATTTTCTTGCTGCATTTTTCAGCCTGGAGCATGTTCCAGCTGCCCAGAGCACCATCAGTGGGCTAAGAAGAGGCTCTTTTAGTATAAAAGGACAAAGAGATGCTCCAAGACCCTGTGAGTTTGGAGCTTTAGGGCAGAGGATCTGCTGGGTCTGTCAGCCAGGCAGTAACTGTGCTGCCACACAGTTTGGAAAACAGAGATTTTTTCCTCAGACATATCATAGCAAACGTTGGCTGTGACAAGACTGGTTTACACTTTCCAAACCCTCCTGGCTCTAAGTTTGTCTTGCAACAGAGCCAAGAGTATTACAAAAATGTGTACAGATAGTTATTTTATTTGTGTGCTTGTGCCCGAGTACACCTGTCATTCCTGATTATGTGCCAAAACAGTCAGAAAGCTTTTTCTGTGGGAGAGTTTGACTTCTCACTAGCAAAGAGCCAGATCTACAGCACAAGGTCTGACCTCTTGGTTACAGCTTCTTCATTTATAAGGCCATCTAAGAGGCGGGTTTGGGCAGAAGTTTCTATTTTCTGATAGTGGTAACTGTTGGGTTTTGCATCTGAAAACCACAAGGTGCTTTACAGATGTGTCTCTGTTTGAAAGGAGAGGGAAGCCCTGACTTTCTGACTTGCCCTGGAGAGTATTTAAAGCCAAGGGCAGACCTAGGTTTATTATTAAGACTCTTTGGTTTCTTGCACTATCATAGCACCCACACACAGACCAATGTGCCAGTTTTTCAGAGTACAAACTACCCCTCCGCCCAGGCACTGCCCTGGGGAGCAGAGAGAAAGGAAAGACTCTGCTGTATTGCCTAGAAAAAGAGCATCCAAAGTGTTTCAAACATACTTCAGCTTTGCTTCCTCTGCTGGTGCTGAACAATCTTAATCACAAGGGTGCTGCATGGCAGAGGATTGTGCCTACAGAAGAGTAGTTCAGGAGGGCAGGACCTGCCTGGTGTCCTCTGGACCACAATCTGGAGCTGAGAAGTGCCTGATTCCAGAGTAATCTCTTGGATATTGGTGGGTTTGTTTTGTTGGGGTTTTTTTGCGTTGGGAATCAGAGCAGCAGCTGGATGGCCCTACACAAGGCTGTGCTTTCACATAAATCCTTGCTATGGGCTGGGGATTGAGTCCCATGTTGCTGTGTTTTATAGCCACGGGTAAGTTTAGGAGGGGAAAGAGGTAAATCTGGGGAGATTTTGCATTAGTAGGGTAGGTGAGTTGCCTCACTATTTCTGGTTTCCCATAGAAACCTTCACAATATGACAGAAGAATAAAAAGCAGTGTGTATGGTCTTGATACCACAAGGGTAAGACTTGTTCTTCAGATGTTTCAGGAGAAGGGGCAGTTTGCTGTAAAAGCCACTGTTCAAACAGGAAAATTGAACAGTACTTGTTAGTGCTTCTCCTGATGGGCTCCCACTCCACAGCAGTTCTCTGCTTTGCTCCCATATGGAGCAGATGCTGTTGTTATTGCTGCTCAGAGGCAGCACTGAGAGGAACAATTTCCATGTAGAGATATTTCTGTGGCATTAACACACAGTAAATTTTCATTGCACATTGGCTGCTGTGGGGGTATTCATGATTTTAAAAAAGCTGTTTCCTTCCCAAGACGTGTAGTTCCACTGTAGCCTCAGTTTGATCTGATTATCAATGCCATACTAAAAAATGAAGGGAGTAATGGGGCCGTGGGACTCACAGTTTCAAAAAAAAAAAAAAAAAAGAAAGAAAAGAAAAAAAAAAGAAAAAACACACAAAAAAATCCCTACTTTTCCAAGCTAAGTGGTGTGGATCAAAAGTCTAAGAGTAGCAACATAATGCTGGGATGCACATGGCACTGTCATGATGTTGAAAATTGCATGCAACAGGTCATAGGAGGTTCTTTGTCAGACATCTACTGTAAACTGAAACAACACTGGGGTATAATATTCACTCTTATTCATTGCATTAGGGAGAGAAAAGATTAAATCACGCTTGAGACATCTGTCTGCCTTCCTCAGAAAACTTCATTTTCATGCAAAGTCTGGTTTTAAAATGTCACCTTGAAAATGTGTGACATTTTAATGGGCTGATTGCCAAGATTCTCAAATCCTTTAATTTGCATATGAATCACAACATTAAATATTATGGGAAAAGTATAAGAAACTAGAATTATGAGATAATAACTTGCATTCCCCTTGGTTAAACATAAGTTGGGAGGTCTGTCTCTTAGAAATCTAATATTACAAAGGCAAATAAGATTAAAAAATGCTGTTGTATTCCCATTTATGCCATTAGCTGGTTGTGATTGCATGTACATTCTTCTTACAGCTGCCTAATAGCAGCCTGGGTGTTGCCTGTTCTTCCAATAAGCCTCACAGCACATTGCAGCATCATGAGGATGGGTTGCATTCCCTTCTCCCACATTTCTGATGCAGCTCCAAGAAAGTCAGCAGGATTTAATCAACATCCTCTGATCATCTCTCTCAAGTAAACAGTTTTCAGGTTGCTCCTTAATATGATGAAGCCAAAACAATCCCCAAGGGCCATGAATTCCCGAAGATCTATTCACTTCTTTTAGAGAAACTAAGGAGACTGTGTGTGCCAGGGACCATGACTAGGCTGGTGGGAGTTAAATACATGGATAAAAGGTTGCTGGATTAGGGCTTGTGGTTAGAGAAAATCCTTTCAGCTGAATCAAAACTTCCTATAAGGATCTAACTCTTAAGAACTGTTAGTGGAAGGAGGGTACAGTGAAGTTCCCACAGCAGGTTTTCTCATCTAATGTGAGTAGCTCAGTGCAGGACTTGGCAGAGCCTAATCCATTGTTTAGAGCTCCTGCACAGTTTATAGCTCATCTGCTTTGGGAGCTGATTTGTGATGGAAATACCCCTGAACGGAGATGGTCAATTCAATTTGCTTGTCAAAAAGAAGTGAACAATTCCACAGCAGAACAATCTGGGTCACAATGTACTTTGGATTAAAAGGTTTAGTAAAGAAAAAGGGCCCAAACCACATAATTTGAATTCAACTTTCAAGCATTAAAAGTTTGAGCTTCATCAAAACTAGGATTTCATTCATCCATTCATGAAGATGTCTGTGTAAGTTGGAGCTGACCCTGTGATTGGATCTTCCCATTTCCCTTGGGATCTGTTCAAATCCAGGGACCAGACCCTTTTCCAGTTTGCAGCAGAAAGCCCAAAACCACACAGAAAACAGTTTAAAGGAGAAGGCACCAGCAGAGAGAACTAGCTGTGAGTCTGTCCAGGGTGTCTGGAAACTTGCAGGTAGGAACCAAGTAGAGGGATGAAAGTTTCATGGTAATTTGGATCTCCCTGAGAGACTGAAGAGTTGCTGAAATAATACATTTTTTTTGCAAAACAAGGAAACCAAACATGGGAAACCTGTGGCGCACAGGTGTCAATCACAGTATTTCTGTCTGTCTGTCTGTTCACACAACTGCAACACTGGGCAGAGCTTGACTCCCAACATTTACACAGCACTTATGGTGTTGCACTTATGATGTACATATACCTCAAAAACAATTCTAAAGATTCTCCTGTGGAGGAGAACCATCCCTCCCCTCTCCTGTACAGCCCATCGCCTTGTACTCATTATGAAAACATTTGTCTTTAGGAAACACAAGTAGCTCTCACATGAATGTATATGCAAAGAAAACAAGTACAACATCCATTTCTGTAGAAGAATATATTATTTAGCAGATCAGTTTAAAAGTAAAAAAAAAAATCTGTACATCTTTGAAGATTTTTCTTGTTGGTTTTTGCACCAACAAGGATAAAAATGTATTTGCACTGTGGTTTTAGCTTTGTGCTCCCTTCTCTGCTCGTGCTGAAGGATCCCATGATGTCCAGCTGTACCAGGCCACAAAGCAACCCAGCAAACTCACTAAGGTTTCTTCTGATTTCTTCTAGTGTAGAAAAAAAAAGAAAACTGCATCCACTATTCAGGGCTTCTGAATGTACTGTTAACACTATAAAATTCAGGGAATAATGCAGAGAAATGAGTCATTAGGGCCTACTAGGCAAACCAAAATGTATGCCAGGACCCTTGTCAGTACATTAGCATCCATTAAGCTGTGCTGTAATTAGCATACTGCTGTACACATGTATAGAGTATCTTCACTAAAACAACTTCTTCTTGTGTTTTTGGGTGCCAGTGGAGCATCTTCCAGAAAAGGCTCCTTAGCTAAACCCTGGTTTGTCTCTACAGACTGCAGGCAGTTTGGTCACCAAAAAGACACATCTGCTGGAGGTTTGAGCTGTGCTGCAGCCCGTGCAATGTCCAGTGGGGGATCCTGCTGGGAGGCTGTGCTGGGAATGTTGGAGAATGGGGAACCCTTGGTGTCTGACGGCAGCAGCACCTGTGCCAGGAGGCTGCAGGCTGTGGATGAGGTGCCCAGGCAGGCAGGACATCCATCCCTGCCACTTCTCCTTCCTCATACAATGTCCCAGCCGGATTTTGGCGTAGCCACCACATCTGTTTGGCAAATACAGCATTTCTCAAAGCCTCAGGGCTTGTGTTTTGTTCAGAGGCTTTCTCGTCTCATTTTTCAGTGCTGCCAGATGTCAAACTTTCGCTTTTCTGTTTCTGCAGCTGAAATGAAGAGCAAAGTGGGATTAGTGCCCCTGACTCACACAGTGCTGCTTTCCACAGCTGCTGAGAGTCACGTGCCCAGCTCTCCACAAGGCATGTGCAACATTTCTTGGGAAGTAACAGGCAGCAGTTTGGAACATTACAGGCACTGTTTCATCCAAACAGCTCTAGATGTATGTCCTGATTAAACAGATCTAAGTCTTTCTCATCATCTACCGTACTAGGCTCTCAGAGTATTAATTAAATCCTCTTGTTTCAGGGTATTTCTGAATTCAAGCAGCTCCTATTTTCCTAAGACCTCTTGTGCCGATACACTGTAATTAAAGCTCCATCAGTTTGTATAGAAATGCTGTTTTGACAGCTTCTGTAAACCAGAAATAAAATCTCAGCTCAACTTGAAAGATGAATAATACTCAGGCAGTCATATTTGAGTTCTTTTTCCTCTCAAAACTGAAGAATGCATAAAAGACTTTGTTCTCCTTTAAAACTTGGTGCCCTCAAAGCATGTGCTCTTTAATTAACCAGCTTTAGTGTCTGTGCTCCTGAGGGGCTTTTCCTCCAAAGCACTTGGGAGGAGGTGGGAGCTACACCAGAAAGTTGCTCTTCCACTCATTGATGATCAAGTGAATGAACCTGAACTTCCCACATATTGAACAATATCAGCACAACTTGCACTCCAGGGCACTTCCCAATTTATTTTAATGGCAGAATAGCTGAGCATCCTGTCTACAGGATCATTTTTTTCATGTCAGAAAACCCCTACTCTGTGATGCCACTTGGGCAGGTTTTGTTGTAGACCTCAGCAAGGAAAAGTGGCCCTCCCCTGGGCCCTACATGTCAAAATGAGAAATGTTCTGTAAAAGGAGGTCCCCACTGAGCCATAAAATGGCTTCACTGTTTGTGTGTTTAATCCTCCTGGGTGCTGTGCATGACAGACTAATTCCTCATAAAATTTCAAGCACATCCTTGATGGCAGACACGTGACTGGAAGTTCCTTCCCAGAAAATAAACTCATGCATTGGTGGTGCAGTGTCTTGAACTGTCTAACCTCAAGACATTTTGCTGCCTCCAGCCCAGGCTGACTCCTTCCCAGGGGAAGGCAGATCCCTCCAGGAAGAGATGTTTGCTAACGTGCTCCCCTCAGGGCTTTATCCCTGGGGTTTGTCTCTTGCAAGCAGCTCCCCTTTACATGGTGTTGCCTGGTGAACTCTGCAAGGACATGTTCCGACTGTTTGTGGCACCCCTCTCTCTCCTGGCAGGTGAAATGAATGTGTTTCTCATGATAATGATCATGCCATAAGCATTCCTACTGTTCGGGAATTAAGCCGCTGTTTAATTATCATGTTTGGCTCTTTCAATCATAATATTTACTATATCAAACAGATATTTAGAGCTTACCTCTTTCATAGCATCATCTATCTGTTTTAATTCCTCATAGTGGTCCCTGGATTCCCACAGGGGCTGGAGCATCACCTCCTCCACCTCTGGGAATAGCTGGGTGAAAACAAGAGAAAGAACATCAACATTTCCTGTTGTATTCATGAATTCCTGCATGTTTTCATTGCACATGCTAAGAATGGGGTGGAAGGCAGGGTGTGAACGGTACATCCCCATTTCCCTGGATGACTAAACACCTGATGGACTAAATGCTGGAGCTCTGCATTCCCCCTTTGTGCTTCTGCCCCTGGATATCTTACCTTCGTTACTGTTTCAAACATGGGGATGAGGACAAACTTCAGGAAGCCGATCTGTGCCGTGGGCTTGGTCACTTTGTCGCGGTCCATGAACGGTGCCACTGGAAGCCCCTCAGATTTTTCTCGGTCGCTCTGTAACGGACCCAAATTGAAAAATATTAATCTTGGCTGGAAGCCTGTGAGGAGAATTAAGTACTGCTGATCACAAGCTAAAGAGCAGTAGCCTTCAGACACAGATCACAGAGGTGTTTGAGGATAGCAGAGAATAGCAATGTGCTTCCCTTGGGCCAATGTATCTGCTTTGTTGAGAGCAACATCTGAATAAAGACAATTCTGCTCAATTACTTCTGCTCAGTGTTCACCTCCAGGCTTACAGGGCACCTAGTTCCCTTTGCAAACCCACTGGATGTGGGAGATAAAATATTTCAGAGCATCCAGAAAGGTGGTAATGGTTCTTGCTGCTCTGAAAGAGAAGGAATAGGTCTGTCATTTCCTCATCATTCTCCAGAGTGATTCTTTTCAGGTATTCAACCAGAAATTACATCTCCTTCTTTACTAATGAGTAAAACTAGTCCTGGCTAGCCAGATCAATAGAGTAGTTCCACTGAAAGCAAAGGGTTTGCCAAAGTACCTACTTAATCACACAACTCATTGTTCCTGTGTGAGTTCTGTGAAAGGAGGTCACGGACTGTGGGAGCAGAAAGGACATCCTGTAGCAGATTGTATCTCCCAGTCATTGGGTAATTCAGCACATGGTGCCTTTGCTGTGTGGCACGGAAATACTGTCATTTTGAGTAAAAACCGGACAGGCAGTGACCTAGAAATGTTTCTGACACACTCAAAATGTGTGTGAGAAGCCCTCCTTGGCACTCAGCCCATCAAAGTAGAGACAAAACAGCCAGGAAAGCTCTGGCATCTGCTCCCAGGGTACTGCAGCTGTGTGTTGGCTGGGATCCCACTGCAGCATGGACATGCTGCTCAGGAGCCCGTGTGCCAGAGGCAGCAAGGGCTGCTCATCCAGGGATCCTTTTGTAAGGCACCTGTTCAGCTGGGAATCCAGTGAGGAGCAATGTTTGTGAAGCTTAAAGTCGGACTTTTTACACCTCAGCAAGTCTTCTGCTTTCTCTTTAAGGGAATCTTCACATGCAGTGACAATAAACTAATTCCTATGTGGTATTTGATGTAATTTATTTGACAACGTTATCCAGCCACTGCTTTTGTCCTTTTGGCTCAAAAATCATATATCTGTCAAACAACCTTGCAGGGCAGCTGCTATGCAGACAGCAAGCTTCAGCCTGCTGGCATTAGGATTTCTGGGTTGCTTTTGTCTTTCCTCTGAAAGTTACAATCAAATTGCATCCACTTGCTTTCTGAGCAGGTTGTCTTTCTGGCTTCCTTCTCTGACTTTCAGTTATAGAAGCTCTTCCATAGAACCGTAGAATGGTTTGGGTTGTAAAGGACCTTAAGGATCATCTCATTCCAACCCTCTGCCTTAGGCAGGGACACTTTCCACCAGACCAGGCTGCTCAGAGCCAGGACTGGACTGGGCTGGGCTGTCAGACAGCAGAGCACCTGCAGCTGAGGTGGGATTCAGGAAAAGGAGAAAATTGTGCAATTGCATCTCTCTCTCTCCTTCTTACCTGCATAAAATACTCCTCTAGTAAACAATCTACCCAGGGCTCTGCTACTTCCATTGGACGGACTTCATTGGAGATATCGCAGCATTTTATCAGCACCATCTTTAGCTGGAAGAGGACAATAAATACTTCAATACTGCAGACTTAATGCCAGCCCTTTCCCCTCTATCCACAACCCATGTCCTTACAATGCACTGCGAGGCAATGCTTTCAACCACAAAGGACAGTTTTAGGATTAAATCAGAGGTCTTAAATGGTTTGAATTCTTTCCCCCTTTCTCAGCTACTCTCTGTAAATCACTTTTCCCCTCTCTGGCTCTGTTTCCCTGTCTGTAGCACTGGGATGTGCCACAGTGGGATGTGCTCTTATCTACTGCCTGAAGAGATTCAGTCACAAATGACCATTAAACTTTTAGTGAATTACTCAGAGGCAGCTGGGCAGAGATTTCCCTGGAAGTCAAAGACAACTGGACTGGGAAGTAAAGGAGTCTACAATTTGAACTCTTGTGGATATTTTTGCCCCCATAGTAACAGACAATATGTGACCTGATGGGATTCCAGGATTTCTAAAGCTGGAATAATCTTTTTTATATAGAGCACTTCCTAACTGTAATTATTTCTGGTGGGGCAGAGAATGCAGGAAGGACTTTTTTTTGGAAACTATATATTGAATCTTGGTTTTAAACAAACAAATGTTAATCTACAAGCTTTCACACTATGCACAGAAAAATAACAATCCACAAAACCTCCTTACACAGGTCATGTGTTCTTCATTTGAGTAATCAAAATTTTCCATTTTTTCCTTGAACGAGTCCAGTATTTCTGCATGTCTCGCCATGTCTGTGGCCAGGATTAATGTAATTATCCCCTAGCAAAGAAAATATGTTCACATATTAACTTGACATTCTTTACAAAATCTGCTGTTGCAGAGCTAAGTAGGGTATTTCTTACACAAAACCACCTCAGATACATTACACTGTTCATACTGAAAGGGGAAATTTCTGACTTAAAACTGTCAAGGAAACTGGAAGAGGGTTGTAAAGAGTTCATGCTGTATAAAGATCATGGTTGGATTGATCTGTAACACTGGTGTGATATTCCAGAGGCGCTGAGATTTTCCCTTTCTGATTGACTAATTGTGGAAAGGCAAACTGTGCAACAGGATGTTAAAAGCCACATCTGTTTGCCAAGATCCACTCTTGGCTCCTTGGAAGGCACTGTGGGTTTTGCTGCTGACTCTGGATGGCCCTAAGAAGAGATGAAAATCAGTAGATGTGCATGTCATCCTCTTTGGATTAAGGGCTTTGAAATACTCAGATGCAGTTGATGTGTTAGAATCTCTGCATCCTCCTGCTAGGCAGAGTTTATGATGTGAAAATGTGGTTAATTTAAAGTTGTGGGTTTTCATACAAATTGATCCATTTTGGGCCCATGACAGCTTTCCATGTGCTGACAGAATCAGAAACTCCAACCAGACCAGTATCCAAGCCCTTATATTAGTCTGCTTTCTCATCTGGTGTGTAAGGAACGTGTCATGTGGAAATTAACACTGAATTTTGGCCCTTCAAGCTAATGGGAACTGCAGCATTGTTCACTGTCTCAGAGCTAACTGTGATGACTCCCAGTCCACCACAGCCTCTTCCAACAGGACAAGTGCTCTGCTGTTGTAAGTCTTTGCCCATTTTGAAGCCATTAATACAATGTTCCCTTAAAGCATAAAATTCTGCCATGGGAGCTTAATCCTTCCCCAGTCAGAACTAACTGGCTCCTTCAATAATATAAAATGTCATAGGCTTTAATAGTCAGGATGTACTCATTATTTCTCAGCAAGACATCCCAGGGAGTGCTTCTGTGGAATTTTTCCAAGAATCCTTCTTGGACCCCTCCAGTGTGAGGGGCTTTTTCAGTCCTGCCCTGTGGGGAGAGCGATTCACTCGCAGGGAAGTCTGTGCATGTTTACACCTTCAGGGTCAGTTTGTACGGTGCAGATGGGAGCAGAATCCATACCTGTCTTATCTGCTTGAATTGGTCCTGGTCAACATTGGAGAAAATGTTGTATTCTGGCTGGGAAATGATCTGGAAAGCCACAGCACAGTGGTGGTTCTCCAGCGGGGAGATGTCGTTGTAGCGCACGGCGAGCTCGGTCCGCGCGTTTATCTGGTAGCTGATGTGGAGAGAAACAGTGAGGGCTCTGCAGACACACACCAGCTGCTCCAAACCTGCTGCTTTCTGGTATTTACATCCTTCTCAATGCTTATTCAATTAGCTGTGGTTTGGGTTTCAATTGCTGGTACTAAGTCAGATTTTTAGAGAAAATAGATATTACTTTAATATCGTCTCAGGCAGTAATTACACCACAGGTTGTGGATTTTTTCCTTCTTTAAATTTTACCAAGTCTCTGTGATTTAAAACTACATAGAACAAAACCAGAAGGAACTGTCTGGGCTTTATTCAACCCCCACTAATGTCAAATGGAGAGATTCCCACTGATCCCAGTCAGAATTTGGTTCTGCCCTTATTTAATGAATGGGTACAACTAAATTAGATTCTCCCTCTCTTTTTCACACACATTTATATGCACACAAAAGTGTTCATGGGGCAACAATAATAATTTCCTCAATGATAATAAATAGAATGATACGTACTTCATGATTTATAATTATAAAATAATGTGTAAGTTAAATTCCCCGTTGCCTTTTAGTGCCTTTATTCCATTATAATAATTTATACCTCTGTTGTCAGCTCTAAGGTATTTTTCCCTTGTTTTCTCAGGAGTTGGGAGAAAGTGTTGGAATAGAAATCTGAAAAACCATTTTCCTTGCAAAGCCAAGGACAGCTGGCAAACCCAACCCAGACCTGAGTTTGCTGCATGAAGCTCTGCCTTGGCCCACATGTGAGTGAACAGCAGGGCCTTGGGGAAAGGTCCTGGCCAGCTCAAGCTGTGAGAAAGAAAACCTGATCTGCCAAAAAATGCCAACTGGCACTGCCTTCCCAATAAATTTTAAGGGAAGAGAAAGCAAGAGGCAGACTTACGTGTTGTTATAGCCTGGATGGTCCAAGTCATGGCATACTGCTGCAGTCATGAGAATCAAAATGTCAATTTGGGAAAACTTCTCCTGTGAAATGCAAAACATCAATGTAGTATTATAATTTCTGCTTCCCCTATCACCATAAATGAAAAGAAATATATCCCTTCCCCCCCTTATTTACTCTTCAGAGAAATGTAAATCTGAGCAAAGAGAAATATTTTTCCATAGATGAATTTACTTCAGCCAAGAAGGAGAATTCTGCCTTCCCTTCCAGTAAAAATGACTCAGATTTGCCTTTGTTGCATTGAATTACAGCAGCTCAGAGGAGGCAATTTCCTTGAAACTTGCTATTACTGCAGAGATCATATGAAAGCGCTGAGATATTAGTACAGTCTCTTACAAGTCATTTGAGCACCCTGATTAGTTAAGGAAGGGCTGGAAAATGGCTCAGTTTCCATTGTGTTCTGCATTAACTAAAGCTGGGAAAAGAGTGAGAAAAATTAAATGTTGTGTTCCCACAGCTTCTGAGTAGGATGAACTTCCATTAAAGCAAGATTTTGTTCATATTTCTACTGTCAAGAAAATATATTTAACCCACTAACTGAGATGTTTAACTGTGGAGAACAAAGGGGGATTATAGCTGACTAAAAGTGGTTTTGTACAGAAATTAAATGAATATATGGACATAGGTTATCCAGACAATGAAATTAATTGATGCCTATAGTTTTGGACGAAGTGCAGGTCAAATGTGAATCCTGCATACAGTACACACCAGGGATTATTTGCATTAGCTCACCCAGGTGCAAGCACACGTTTGGAGAAAACCTCCTGTAGGAACATTTTGAGTCCCAGATGAAGACCACACCAACAGACCATAATTCAGCAGGATCTGGGATCTGATTCCTTGACGTTTCATGCTATCGCATTGTCAAAAGAGCTTTGGTGTACAAACTGGGGATATCCAGGAGGCGAATTGAGCTTCCCAGCAGTCTCAGAAAGCTGTGTAGGTGCTTGGGGTCTGGAATGGGATTGCTGAGTAGACTCCAGGATGGAAATGGGGTGGTGCTGTTGGGGTGGGGTCATACCTGGAGGCTGCAGAGCGAGATCATGCTGTACATCATCTGGGTCACGCAGAAGCAGTGCCGGAAGTTGTGGAAGGGGTTGTTTCTGTAATTGTCATGAATACACAGCTGCAGAGAGAGGGAATGAAGCAGTCAGGGACAGCAGAGCTGTTTCCCAGCCTCCCTGGAATCATTGTATATCCTTAGAGAAGTCCCTACAGAGCCCAATATTATTTTGTGCTAGGACAGAGTGACAGCACAAGTCCCTCTGACACTCTCTGCCTTTCTGGGGAAGAGTGAGAGATTTCTGTATTTCAAGAATTTTTCAGCAGGTAAAGCTCACAGCAAATTCTCTTTCACACCAGCCAGCAGTGGAAAAACAGCCCAGCACAGCAGTGAGTGCAACTAAGTTTTCAGACAGGACTCTGCACTCGTTCTGAATTAGTATTTCAAACCATGCAGTGGCCAAATGGTGACTTTGGGGAGTGTAAAGAACTCAGAGCACATCCCCATTCCCCTCTCTTGCTGACTGCAAATTGCAGCTCTGAAATCTGAAAGCTGAAATGTTGTTGTTATTTCATTTGCAAATGCTCAGAGGTGGCACTTTGGGGACGTGTTCCTTGGCAAAGTGAAGATGTGAACACACCTACACCTGTGTGGAGTTCCTACGCCAGGCAGTGTGGGAGAGATTCAGCTCTTATGGGCTCACGGGGCTCATTGTTGTGTGGTTTAACTTTCTATGGATCCTGGCTCTGTGCCCTCATTCCACAGGAAAGATAAAGCCTGTTTTTCCCTGTGTCCTCACTACTGTCAGCCAGGCTGGCTGAGTGAAGCTGGCACAGCTGGGTTAACACATGCCACAGTCATTATTCCAATCCTCTGGACAGCCTTTGGGATCCTGTCCTGCACAATAAAGACAAGCATTGGCAGCACTGCTGGACCCTTCTGCTGAGTCCTCTGTAGCTTGGACTCTGGAGAGCCCCAATGCACATGATTCAGGTACTGAGCCTGAATTTATGACATGGACAGAATTCCTGTCCTCTTCTCCAGCTAAATACTAAATTTACTTTAAGAGTTCTCATGCCCTGCCAGGATCAAACTGTTTAATCTGGGATCTGACTTCTAGAAACCCTCAAAGTTCTGAATAAGGTCAAGAGAGCCATGGGGTTTCAATACTTATTAGTATTTGGGCGTTTCATTGCAAATGCTGTTCAGATCATCCCACAGCAAGGGTTTTAGAAACACTTTTCATTATTTTTAAATGAATAACTAATGGCACAGGCTTACAGGTGCTGGGCAGTGTCTCACAGCCTCCATATGGACACCATGGCCATGCCCAGGCACTGTAAAACACTGCATGGGTGTGATGTGCACATCCAGCACTGGAGGCCAGAGCATCCCAGGGGACTCCTGACTCAGAGCACTGAAGGGATGGAGTGACTGGGTTGTATTAGTCATCCTTTCCTCCTCTTTCTAGCACATTTCTGTAGCCAGTGGATGTGGGAGCAAGAAAGCAAGTGTAGGCATGAGGTGGCTTTTTCTCATCCACTTAACTTCAAACTGATGCCCATACTGTGCCTGGGGCCGTATCATAATTGGAAGGAGAGTCCTGGGGGCTTTCTTGTAATCATCTTTCTTTCTGCAAAGCTGGTGTTTAAGAAAGGAAATCTTACCCTGTCTTACCTTTGTAGAAAACACACAACAAACTCCCCTTGTTCAGAATGAGGCTGTTTTACATTCGAGTGGTAACAAATTACTTGGAGCTAAAGGGAGCTGCCTGCAGCAATGTGTGTGGGTGGCATGTTGATGTGTGTTGACATATCACCCTGTTTCCCCATGTTTTCAGGCTGTGAAACAGGAGGGGGAGATTTTCTGTTTTATCTACACTGTGCCAGCCTTGTTTGTATTTGGTTTCATCCCACCCCTTCTGTTCAGCTGCTTTCTAAGATCAACAACACCGAGTTTTTCATTTGCCTTCTTTGGGGAGAGATTTCCTATGTCTTGATAATTTTTTGGGTCTCCTTTGATGTGGTCATACTATTTCTCTAAAAAGGCTTCACCAGTGCTAGGCATAAATGTCAGGTGAGCCTTATGCCTTCTGTGGGGACATTTTATCCCTTATTTCAGTCTCTGCTCAGCTTTGTGGCTCTTTGGCTTCATCCTGCAGCAGGACACCGAGCAGGGACAGCCACTGGTGCCTTCAACATATGATGGACCCCGTGTTTTCTTTTTGTTTTCCCTCCACCTTCTAAATTCGTGGAATTTCTTCAGTTCTTTCTGAGATTCTGCATCCATCATGCAAAACTGTGCCCTCTATCCTGTGCAAACTCTCCAGGTAATAGGAAGAGATTAATGAGATGTAAGGCTTCACTACAGGAATTGTATGAAACATCCTTATAAAGAACTTCCCACTATGATGTTTTTAATTATTGTCTGAATCAATTTGTCAGACAGAGAGGTATGTTTTAGCAGTAAGAATTCTTCAGGTGTAATTCTTCAGGCTATCCCTGGATGCTTTTTGAACAATGGATAAAATATTTCCTGTCCTACAGTTCTACAGGAACATAATGATTTTTCTAAAAAAGCCAATGGGTTCTTCATCTTTTAAGCAAATTCTTTCTTATGGTCTCCCTTGGACCTGAAAATTTACTGATTTTTAAATATTCCAGAATTTCTTCCTTAGACATCTCACTTTTGGTATGATCTCATCTTTATCACATCTTGCATCTCTTCACCATTCTGAACATTAAAGACTGAAGCAAAGGAAGTTATTTAGCTTCCCAGCAATTGCTTTTCCCTCCTGACTTGCTCTTTTACTACCTGTGATTTAGTACATCTAATGATTGTTGGCCTTTTTCTGGACAACTTGTCTTGTCTTGCCTCCATTTACACCAGGTACTAAGAACATTCAGGAGAAATTAACTGCTGTCAGTAAATGAAAACTCAGCAAACAAATTCAAAACAGTTAAAAAAAAAGAGTAATCTGTAACCACAAGAATGCAAACATTTCCTGAAGTACTTAAATTTCCAGAATTTGTATAGACTGACTGCTTTCAGTGAGATTACTCACGCAAGCCAAGTTAATTCCATGCCTAAGTGTCTCATGTATTGACTTTTGAATGTGAAAAATTGCACCTATAATTTGAAATACTTACCAACCACCTCTTTAATGTGATAGGATTGATGTTGAAATCTTTTACCAGCCCCAGATCGTGGTACATATGTTCCAAACAGCTCAGCATCTGCAGGCAGGAACAGACAGGTTATGGGCTTGGTGAATATCCCTTTACGATACACTGCAAACCGAATTTCCTCCTTGCAAGCAACAAATAATTGAAGAGCCCTCTTGTTAGGATGAAAGAAAGATGTTCAAAGATTTCATGATTAAAGACAGTGCATGAGGGGAGGCAGAGAGGGTCTGAAAGCTTTTTGAAGCAGACATATTGCTGTTGGCTCCGTAGGTTTTGTTCAGGGCTTTGACTCACACCAGCACTCTTTAGTAATTTAGCAATTCCTGCTCAGAAAAAAGCATTACCATTTTTCTGTCTCAGCTGGGATATGTTCTAACACTCAGTGAAATCAGTGGGAGCTTTTTCACTGACTCCAAAGGCCCTGGCTGTACAGAAATGGATGAGGCCCCAGCTGCACAGAAAATGACAGCAGAAAATAAGAGATCCTTAAAGAAACATTTATTCTAGGCATGTGTCGATACCATCTTTCATTATGGCTCCTTGTGAGTTCCTAACACCACTATCTTAGCTCAGATCTCTCGTTTAATGAAAGATCTCCCATTATCACCCTACAAAATTGCAGCGGGTTTGTGACCATCCCCTCCTGTAGACTGTAAATGTGAATCCCAATAGGTGAAATGCAAAGGCAAGAAGCTCTTCTGAGACAACATCAGCTCTGCAGTAGGAAAGGGGAGGCAGGTAATTTAGCACCACCAGTCCTGTTTAATGATCTGGTCTTGAATGTGTTGGAAAAGAAGATATTGATAATCCCAAGTGGTTGGGTGTTTAACAGCAGCCACCAGACAGAAATGAACAGGCTTCCAGGAGTTTATGTATCTGTATTCCCTTTTCTGAAGGCCAAGTCTGCAGGGAATGAAATGCAGCCATTGTATTAGAAAATGCAGCAAAGCACTGCAAAGTGATCCAGGAGTTTCAACATGTGTATAATGTCACAAATACAGCCTTGGAGACATTTTGAGTTAGTCTTCTGTTACTTAGGCTCTTAAAACCTCACCCGAAAAATTATTTGATCTAATAAAACTTTATATTTATCCAGGGAATAAACATGCAGTACAAAGTGGGCTGATTTTGAATCATCTAACAGGAGGAGGCTTTTCTGGAAGACCTGAGGGACAATGTCACGAGCTGAATTTTGCTCAGATCACATGGGCAGCATTTTGCTGAAGACCCCCTTGTTTTGGTCCTAGGCCCTGAGGTAGAACATATGTTTTGCAACAGTTTCATGAAAGACTTTCCAAGACAATAAACTTGATCCAGAAGGGCTGAATTGCCCTCAGAAATACCTATCTCCCCCCAGCTGTTGCCAAGAGAGCTTTGGGTAATGACAAGGTGACTCTCAGTCCCAAAATTACTGCCCCTGAACACATGAGAATCTCAATTTTCATTTTTAGCTTTTTTTGGTCAACAGCACCAGCTTGAATACGGGACTTTTTTAAGGCTTGAAAGTGAAAGAGAGCACAGGTTTTTGCTGCATGGCTCTGTTTACTGAGAAGCTGCAGAGCACATTATTCATTTGCTTACAGATGATTATGGTTTATGACCTGCCTGTCCCACACTGAGCACGTGGGCAAATGCTGATTGCTAAACAAGCTCTGACAGAATTGAAATATTCTCTGTAAACATAAACCAGAGCTAAAAGGCTGAGATAAACCCATATGGTGCTCGGCTCAATAGAGCTTGTGTGGAATCTTATTTTTGAGCAGCACTCCTCCTTGCAGGGCATGTCTAATCTCCACATCCTCTTATTTGCCTCGTTCATGCCTCCATATAGTGTTTCCTACTACTCTGAACGAGTTACTGTGCTAAAATACTATTCCTCAGCACACAAGAATCCGTGGATAATGGGTTTTGTCTCTCCTTATTCTTTCTTAATAGTCAGAAAAATGAGCCAACAGTATTATGGTCCACCTGTTAGATCATAATTCCTTCTTGCTGCAACGACCTGACAGGCATTTAAAAGTTGGAGGCAAGACAGATGTTTGTCCATCATACAGAGAAAAGAGGGTGGAGAGGGAGCAGTAGCTGCAGAGCACCTCTAACCACACAAGGGAAGCTCTGCCATCCTCTGCAAATGGGGGATGCACCTAAAGCCACCAGAGTCCTTATCCTGCTCTACCAGACACAGGCAACAGCCTGAAGGGAATAGGCTGTTCCTGTGGATGCAGTATGGGGTGACTTTTCCTTGTCATGTTTATCTACAGGTGCTGAGTCAGAGTGAGTCTTGTATGCACAATATCTGATTGAGAGGGTAATTAAGGAGATTGCTGCTGGGAGTGCTGCTAGAACTACCCAAGCCTTCCCTTGGGAAAAACCCAGCACTAAATCCCCAGCCTAGTCCTGCCTTCCCTTAAATCTTTCCCAAGTGAGATTTGCTGGTATTTGCTGAATCTGATTTTACATTGTATTCTAAGCTGTCCATTTTTAATATCCTTCTCCTTCATGTTTCTACAGAGGTTTACATAGAACCTTCTGCAATACAAGTGATGAACCATGAATAATACTAGTAGCAGTAAGAAAAAGAAGAAAATGAACCAAAAAGAAAATACTAATTGGCTGTGCATTCAGCTTTGCAACGTCTTCAGAACACACTGCAGAAAAACCCTTGGCTGGAGAGGTGTGAATCAATGCCTGAACCTCTGCCTGCTGCATTATTGATTCGAGTGGAGCTATTGATGATGTGCTTAAGCACACACTTTGCTATGGATTGATTTGCTCAGATAAAATGCTATGAGAGAACTCATGTGGCAGTAATGATAGTGCACCAGTTGTGGGACATCACTAGGAGGGGATTAAATTAAAAACAAAGAGGAATCAGAATATGTTAATCAGTATATTCTTCCTGCCATCTGTTAGGAAAAACTACTGTACATAGTTTGAGTGATATGAAAATAAAAGAAGTATAGAGAGTAAGAAACAGCAAAGGGGGAAGCCACTGCAGACCATGTCTCTTCTGGCCTTGATGATTCTCAGAAAGTGCTAAGCCAGCTAACATGCCACCCCTACCTCGTTGGGTTCCCACAGCCAGACATCAAAGGTTGGTTTCCGAAGTGCTTCAATGGTCTCCTGGGACAGCATGTACTGCAGACAAAGAGGCAGTCAGAGTAAGTAGGGGTGTCCCAGGCATGGGACCTGCTGTTGGCATGTTCTTGGGACCCACAGGGTTCCATTCATGAGGGGTTTAGCCCATATTTCCCAAGGATCTCTGCCAACTGATCTATCCCTCTTCCCACCCAACCCTCCTCACCCCTCCCACCAGCTGCTCATGCTCACACTGGGGCGTCCACACCCCAAGACAGCTTTCTGGCAGGCTGCTCATCAGGGGGGATCCTTGTGGAGCAGGGAGGTGGAGGGTTTGGGAAAACCAGGAGGAGAGCAGAACTGTTATGGACAGGGAAGCAGGTAAATGCAGCACGGTAAAGTAAAAGGCACAAATCCATCACTGTCTGCAATGGTTCTGCTGCCTGCAGAGCATCACCAGGCACTCAATGCAGCCAGTTATGGCTGGATGGTGTGAAGTGTCTCTGCTTACAGTGTTAAATTAGCTGGTGGGTATGATATTTTTATTTCCAGATGATTTATGCTCTCGTTTTTAGTGTTTTTTCAAGAACAGCCACAGTTTTAAATTGGTTGTCAGCTTGCAAGATCCAAGTGATTTTTTATCATTATGCTCAGAAGCTTAAAACAAAATCAAGCCCATTCACCAGTTACAACTGTATACAAAATGAAAAAAGGAATATGGAGAGTTAACAGACCAGGGGAGATCAGGACTCTACAATTCATCTTTTCAAGTCTGTATTCATCAGTCTTTCTGGGACTCAAAAACCTTGTAGCTTTGATTGTCCCATTTTCTACGACTCCCTCTAGTTTGGGATTACTGTCCTGAGCAAAGAATGACATTTTCTGAGCCATTAAATTTTTTGATACTTAATCCAAGGAGGAACAACATTGAGGATTAATTTTCCTTCTTAAGAAGGCAAGTTTTGCATTTGCCTATATAATGTCCATTTAGGATGACATTCTGCAAGAAAACTGCAGTAAAGACTTGTTGCTGTGTACAAGACATAACAGTTTTGTCATGACATCTTTCTGTGTACTCATTGCTTCCCAGCCTCACTGACATGGGACAAATCCAGCACCTGACCCAGCAGTGACATTGGACAAATCCAGAAAATGACAACTGATAACAAACTTTGCACATCTCTCAAACAGAATCTAAACTCCTAAACCAAAAACTCCTGTGAGCTTTGGTCTAGGAATAATACAGAAATAGAAACTACCGCTTTACTCCGCAGTTGGTCAGTGCAGCTCTTTGTAGCATTTGTTGTTAATTCAAGACCCTAATATCACAGCAGTACATCAAGTTTGATCTGACATATATACCTATCAAGGGAAAAAATCTGATACATTTTGTGAATTCATGTGTTAGTGTCAGGAGCACAAGCCTCTCAAGCAAAGGTTAATTTAAAGAAATATAAGTCCCATGGTGTCTGCTTCAGAGAGCTGGAGGTCACTTTTGCTAGACTGAGCAGAATAAACAGCAGAATTTACAGCTCGTTGCTCTGTAAGGCTCTGAAGGCAGATGTGCAAGGATTCATGTCCATGTCATACACCTGCACCACGCAGGACCATGAGGATCTCAGAGTGGCCGAGCCAGCTTTGATGTGTGCAAGCAGATGCCCACAGTTCAGCCTATGGTTTGCACATGTGTGAGCTGGGCACTGAGCAGACACAACCTGGTAGCTTTCAATAATTCCTGTGGGCAAAGACTGCTGGTGCTAGGACCAAAAATCCTGTGTTCTTCATGGTTTCAGCCTCATTCGTCACCGTGGATTTGTACCTGTACCTGCCCAGGAGACATTTTTCTTCCAGTGTTAGTGTTTTCTCTAGCAAATCACTAACTCATTTTCACAGGGGCAATGAATCATTCTGGAGAGAATCCAATGTCGCATTTTCTCTTTTTTCCCTAGGTGAAGCATCTCCATAAATTACTTTTTAAATTAAAAAAATAATCCATTAGGAGAGAACAGGCAGCAGCACTACTTTCAATTAGACTATGACATTATAGAGTATTTTTGATTGTTGCTATGAGCATGGAGAATAAACAAATATAACTAGACAAAAGAGCATTAAATGTTGACAAATGCCAAATGTTCATTAACATTTCAAACACTAACGAGCTTTCAAGTATTAGAGACTACTGAGGATTGAACTCTAAGTTACTGAAGGCAACGACAGCTCTTTCCATTGGCTTGCAGAGGTTTTGGACCAAGGCTTGGATTTAGAAAACTAGGAGGTAATGGCTGGGGAGTCATGCATTGTAAAGGAGAGCTTGTCAGGATGGCAACAGTGTACTTGGATTTTGGGAAGAGCAAGCACTGAGTGGTACCTTTGGGTAGGATGGTACATCCCGCCTCGGAGCCGGTCTCTTGTTTTCCTCCAAAAAGCTGTACTTGCAGGGACAGTTAGTCCTGAAATGAAATATTCTTATCTTAGCATTGTGGGAACAGAACCACAGTGTCTCAAAAATGCTGGAAGTACTCTTGTCTCTCACCAGACATCGCTCACAGAATTACCCCAGTCCCCAGCCTCTCCCTTTCTAATGTGCTGTTGCTCAAATGCTTTAAAAGTGTGATTCTCTTCAGGATTTTCTCCCCTTGTGCAACACCCATGTTGCCCCTTCTCCATCTATTTGTATTCAAGCGAGGAGCATCTGTCTTCAGGCGTGTATCCATGGATACTCAATCACTTCTGTTTAAACCGAGTAACTTTCCTTTCAGTGCTGCCAATGCAGGCATCCTTCTCCATGCTGGCAGAGCCCTGCCAGGGACCCCGCTGGGGATGGACACTGGCACACCTGTGCTTGTTTACTAGTGTGGGCACCCACTGAGCCTTATTGCAACCCAGCTCCAGGACTTCTAAAAGCTTGGGTAAGACCATCCATTTTGATGGAATGACCATCTTGCCTTCTGCCCTACAGTGAGGCACACATCTGCTTGGCTCCCCAGTCCTGGAGGAAGGGAGTCATTGCCAAATATTATAGGTAATTAACACTTGCCTGGTTATTAACACCAGCACCCACTGTTAGTTATCCCTTGTTCCTTCCTCTGCATATTGAAAAGCCATGCTGATGCTGTCCCATCTGAGCAGAGGACCAAGAGAAACCTTATCACTCTCTACAACTCCCTGAAAGGAGGTTGTAGCCAGGTGGAGATCAGCCTCTTCTCCCAGGTAACAAGTGACAGGATGAAAGGAACGGCCTCAAGCTGTGCCAGGGGAGGCTCAGGTTGGAAATCAGGAAGAATTTCTTCACTGAAAGGGTTGTGAAGCACTGGAAGAGGCTGCGCAGGTTGGCTGTAGAGTCACCATCCCTGGGGGCGTTCAAGGAATGACTGGATGTGGCACTCAGAGCTCTGGTCTAGTTGACAAAGTGGTGATTGGTCAAAGATTGGACTTGATGGTCTTGGGGATCTTTTCCAACCCAAATGATTCTGTGATTCTGTAACTGGTGGTGAGAGGTGCCCACCAGCCTTATATCCTTTGAGAACACTGAGGTGCTACACTGCAGTGGGAGAGCAGTTTCTTGCTATACAGCCACAGGGGCACAAGAACACTGAGAGTTCTGTGGTATCACCCATGACAATCACAATACTTTTAACTCAACACGTGTTTCCCAGGTGGCTGTTCACATGGGCTTTATTAACTCTCGTGAGAGGCTGATCTGCTTGCACTTTGCATTTATAGAATCATCTTTGGGCTGGAAAAGACCTTAAAGATCATCTAATCCCAAATCCCCTGCCATGGGCAAGGATGTCACTAGATCAAGTTGTTCAGGACCCACCTAACCTGGCCTCAGACAATTCTAGAGATCTATCCCTGTAGGTCTGGCATTTGAATTATCCTTTCTCATTTTTCAAGCCTCCTGCCAAAGGAAGCAAAAAGAAACCCTCCAAAAGAAGCCAAGCAAAGCATTCCACTAACTTTATTTGCCCCTTTTTTGACTATTTAATGTATTCTGTATTGCACCTCTTTTTAGTGCTTCTCTCTTGGGAATTGGTCCAGGTATTCTTTCTCCTCTTAACATTGATCTCTACTATAATTTTGGGTGACAGTATCTGAATTCTGTGAAAGTTACATCATCTTACAGTTCATGGTGGTCAGCTGACTTCAACCAGCTGCCTTTTCCTGCCCTGTTTAAGGAGATTCTTGATTGGGGAAAAGCTGTCTTAATCATTTCTAAAGCTGTTTCCTCAAAACTCCACTGTGTGGGGTATTAGTAGGATAAAAATAGTGAAATTGGGGCATTCCTTGCCCTAATTGGAGCTGAGTGCCAGGGTTAGCTGAGGGTCAGCCAACTATTTCTAATTCCCAGCTGTAGTGAGATATCGAATCCTTCATCCCAGCACACTGGGGAACACACCAGAGCCAGGATGCATCAGACCTTTACAAATGTAAAACTGTATCTGCAAATGATTATGATTTTCAATGACACTGTAATGCTATTAACATCTGCCAGTGCTGAGTGCAAAAGGCAGACAAGCAGAAAAAAAAAAAGCAATTTGAGGGGATGCAAATGGGGCTGCTTTGCTCTTCTGAAGAGGAGAGATGCACAATTCACTGTGCTCAATGACTTTTATAAACCTGGCTGTTCAACCTTACTATCATTTGGTAATATAACAGCAAATGTAAGTAAATATAGCTAAATATAGGCAAACATAGAAGAATACAGCTCTGTCCACTGTCATGTTATTGAAAGGATATACGCACTCACACATCTTTATACACATTAATTAAATTTAGATGTGATCCCTAATTGCAACTGCAATGCATTATCTAGCAAATGACACTGCACACAGGATGACAAGTCTAAATAGGAGCAAATACATTTCCACTTGCTCTGGGATGCCTCTGATCCCCCACTTATCTCATGGCAACAAGTGAGAGCTTGCTCAGCTGCTCAGCTGTGAGGCATCCCTAGGCTGGGGTCACTGCAGGCTGGTGCCATGGTTCCTGTGGAGCTGTGGTGGCCGGGGAAGAGGGATCCACAGCTCATTCCTCAGTGGTGGGATACCTCTTAATGGTCCTTAACCAAGAATTATCCTCTTCTCAGACTTGTAGCAAAAGGTGAGTGGTAGTCACTGAGCCTATCTACATCCTGCTGCTTCTTTGAGACCCAAACCCTTAGGGTACAGGTAATCATGGACAGAATTTTGGGCAAGGAGGAGAAGCTTCTGTGCAGCTGGGAGGAGGAAGACCCAGCTCCAGGTAAGGAAGAAGAGGTGTGACAGGCAGCTGCCACAATGATGTGACACAAAGTGATGCTGAGCAGAGCAAGTTTGGCTCCTGCTTCAGCAAGAGCAGCTGCACAGTGTGAGCTCAGAGCAAGCCAGTGGGGGTGTCTGTGCCCAGAATGACCTCCTGATGAGCTCCACACCCATTTTTACCACAGCTCTCCAGCTCACACCCCACACTGGTCTCTGGCTTTTGGCTCCTGTCATATCTCACTATGAGCCCTCAGTGAAGATTACACCCCAGCTGGAGCCACCTGCACTGGGCACACGTAGCACTCCCCATCCTGGCTTTTCTTGTTACAAGTTACTGTTTATCCAACAAAACCTAGTTTGCAAGGTGACAAGACCTGCAGCAGGAATGAGTCATGGGTGCTGGGAGTCTCCTACTTCCTGATGTGTGTGTTGGCAACTGAATGAACATGAAGTTGCTGTAACTTCTGGTTGATTCCCTATCCACCTGTGCATCACTGTGGTCACAAGTGCAGCTCTCCCAGCTCCCTGCATCAGCTGAAGGAAAGACAAATGGACACACACATTATTCACATGACTCCCAGCACAAAGCAGTGCACATGTTTTTGCATCTGCTGCCAACCTGAGCTCTGGGTTTTCTGATGAGATTTCCTCACGCACCTCAACAAGAGATGGTGCAAGTCACAGGGCACTGCAATCCCTCTAACTGGTATAAATGTGGGGCATATCTGAGGTTAATAATGCTACTCTGCATTTATGCTAATACGACAGCTGAATTTGGCCTTAGACATAATTGGAATGTATTAACATTGTGCCTCCTGACAGACCTGGATAACAACATTTATAAAAGGGAGTGATTATAAAGCCTGAATCTTTCAGCAAATCTCCCATTGCCCTCAATAGGAAATAGTTTTGATTAGAGGTCAGAGAATTTGACCCCAATTGAAGAAAATGAGAGAGGCTGTCAAGGCAGCATTGTTACATTGGCTGAGAAAAATCCCCTTCAGCCACATTTTGAGTAACATGGTATATCTCTCTTCAGCAACCTTCCCAGAAGTATTCTTAATCTCACAGCGATGATTTGTTTGTCCTAGTGGGATATTTCAGTGACACAGGGGGCACTTTCCAGCTGACATCTCGTACTATACCCAATGCAATTTTCTTTGCTGGTGTTTTAATTACAGTGAAACCATGATTCAGTCACAGCAAGCCCTTGAATTAGAAAGTAAATTTCCAATTTCTGGTTGAATTTGAAATGGATGATCTATGATAGTATGAGGTCATAATTAGAAGAGCTGCTACATATTTATTTGGTATTTTCCCAGAATATACTGGAGCTGAATTGAGTCTTAGCTGGTTCCCAGCCAAACACCACACTGTGCAGAAGTTCTTTTCCCATTCCCTCCTCCCAGTAAATCTGGATGAATAATTCCCATTCTTCATGGTGTAAAATAACTGTTGCAAGACTTTCCTCTCTATTCCCATGGCCCAAGATAATTTAACTGATCATCAAATGTTAAATTAAAGCCACTGTCCATAATGGTTATTGGTTTCCTTTCTCTTTTACTTCTAAGCCCAGAAGGTAACTCAGTTCTGTGGAAATGTTGCATTAGGGTTTGAAACCAGATACTTATTTCTGTGGTCAGGCCCAAAGCAGAACTTACCTGCTGCTTCTTGCTGCCATTTCCTCCCTCATCTTTTTAATGTCGCGCTTGCATTTCTCAATCTCCACCACTTTCAGGCCTTCCACTGTCAAGAAAGGAAAACAACAGGGGTGTTACCATGGCAAAACTCGCAGGATCTCCTTTCAAAAAGCTTTAACAGTGGGGTTATCCAGTGAGCCAGCAAGCCCTTACAGCCTGCCTTGGTTCTCACACACGCAGGTGCTGCCAAAGCGATATATCTTGGAAACCCACAGGAATTCTCTGCTGCCAATTTCGTTAATAGCCACAGTATTTTAATTCACAGAATGGCTCCAGCGTCCCAGCTTTTCCATGATTGTTAGCAGCAGTCAGCTGTTCTGGTGCCTTCACTTCTGTGCTGTGGAACTCGAATCAAAGGAAATCCTGAGCAAAAAAACCCCTCCCGCGATGGGATGATAAGCGCAAGGCAAACACGTCTCGGTAGGATTAGAATTCCCATTAAGATAAAAGGTTTTAATTTGAAAGTTCATGCAGAGCATTAAGGAGCTCTGAGCAGCATTGCTGGATACAGAAAAAACAAAGTGAGAATGCATGAGGGAGAGAAAAAATGTTGAAAAGCTTTGCTCTAACGATTGATCTAATTTTTTTTTAGGTATTGAAAGCCTCTCACTTCTTTTTGCCGATCAATTTTGTAATCAAAGGTTATTTCTGCATGCGACACAAAAATCCTATACTTCCCTTCAGTATGTAATTGTGAGAGCCCCAAGGCACAAAGTTTGATTGCCTGTTTATGCAGCACACACTTTATTTCTCGTAGCCACGAGAACCCAGTGCTGTGTATGAGAATATTCTCCCTTTTCTTTCCCCCTCGTTTGAGTATCATTGTGCTCAAGGACATAACACACCACCATTTATTACGTGTATGTCATTCATAGGCAATCATTTCACAGCTCATTTGTTTACTGGACTCATTGTTTGCGTGGACAAGCTGTGGTTGAGGGAACTCCAGGGAATGTGCAATCGGACAATCAGCATTCAGCAACTTTCTTAGAAAATCACAGTCTGGATCACACTTATCTGGAGAGCATCATCCAAGTGATAAAAACCTGCCTTGAAGGGCAAAACTGTAGATAAGCAGAGACCTGTTCTGTTTTCTTTATGCCAGTAACAACAAAGATTGCTGTTGGAACTGGGAAAGGGGAAAGAGCTGTGCATGAACTAAGCCCAAAATACTAGGAGAGAAAAGGGAAAGGGGTTTGATTTATGCTTGTTTACAGAAAAACCCTCTGCTTAAAACTCTCATTAACAAATTGGTACTTTTTTGTCTATCATTGTTATAAGTGATTTCTTTGGGTGATCCTAATGTGATGATACAGGTAAGTTGCTGTCCTGCTTACTCAAGATCTTCATTCTGGATACCTGTCTGCACTTTTTGGGGTACTTTGTTCAACTGCTGATGATCAGCTGGAGCTGACCTGTAGCCCCTTGCTGTTCTGTACCACCTTAGTTCATTAACCTAAGAGAAATTTGTGGTTATGCCATTTGCCAAGCTGTCTAAATGGTGGCTGGTGTCTATTTGAAGCAGTGGGAGCAAAGCAGAGTTCTCAGAGTGACAGGGAAGTGGGGCAGGCAGCTGCAGGGAAAAGAGAAATTCTGGTGCAAAATGGCAGCCCTGAGCACTTTTTCATATTGCATCTCTTTAGTTTTCAGCCCAAACCTCTCCAGGGGAGCAGAGAATTTACATAATTATTTTCTTAAGGTAGATGTGAGTTGCTTACAAATGGCAAAGGGTTTTTGCCAGCTTCCTTATTCATGTGTGGGCTGCTGTGCAAACACTGGAGCAGAGTAAGTCAAGCCACAGGACAAAGCATTCCCAGCGCTTGCTCTGCGTGGACTCACTTTCCAAGGGGAAGTGAGAAGCTTTAGCTGAGATTTAAAAATGAGTTAAGGAATTTGGCTTCTTGAAAACACATCTCTGATGCAGTCTCTAGACAGGAATGGGAAGGAAGCTGAGAACATTTCATGTGAGGTGCAGATGTAGCACTGTCATGAGCACTTATCCCCACACACACACATCCCCTCTGGGGAAGAAATCCTGGAGATCACATGTGAAAGCGGTGGAAAAGGGATCTCTGAAGGAGGCGGGGAACAATTCTTTTCACATTTGGCTTGCAAATGATAAATGGCCTTGTCATATGCACTGATTAGAGAGGCATTATATTATTCTGCAGCAAGGGATACCTTCTGAAAAGACCCTGTGCTGTCTAAAGAAATCCTTGGGCTGAATCCAGCAATGAAATATGGCTCCTAAAGCAACCTCTGGGAGCCCAGCTCGAGCAGGGAGGTTGGACACTCCCTTTCTCCCACAGTTTTGCTTTTTAAACAGGAAAGCCAGGGTTTCTTTCAGGATGTTGCAGATTTAGCTCTGATGCAAACTCTGAAAGTCCAATTTTGAGCAGATGGGTGCGCTTGTAGACAGGCCAGAGCTCCTTCCCACAGGCTGAGGCTGCTGGAGCTGGGACTGGGAGCGCTCAGGCAGAATGGCAGCAGGATGGTACATCAGCTGCTAATTCCATCAGCAGTGGGACCCCCTGACAGAGAGAACCCTCATCTGGGGACCAGGGAGTTCAGTTCACCTGCATGGCACGGCACTGCCTTCCCTAAACCAGCAATGCATTGCTGGGGTGTGCAAGTGCACAACTCTTTCCCACTGGCAGTGGCATGAAGTCCTTCATTAACTCTCTCCACTGCTGTGGGCTGGCAGTGCTGAAAGGCAGCGTGTGTGCCAGGGATCCCAGGGGATCAGCAGGGGCAGAAAGCAGCCCCCAGCTGGCTGGGATAGCTGCTTCCCAGGACTGCCAAGGGGATAGAAATACTCACAGGAATGTTTGCCCTATTTGCTCTAGTCCATGGCATTTAGCCCTGAGGACTGGAGTAGGTCAGAAGTTTCACTGAAACTGCAGAGTGACTGAGCCAATTTTTTCCCCCCTCCCCACTTCTTTTAGACAAAAGAATAAATCAGTGGAGCCCTGGGAAAAACAGCATCCAAACAGACAGAGAGGAATTCCTACTCAGGCTCCTTGCTGGGTGTCAGCACACTGCAGGTTGTCTCTTCCATGGACATCCCACAGCACCAGGAGCCTGAGGCTGGGGTGGCTACAGGGAGAGGTTCCCCTGCAGCTGCTCGTTGAAGAAGGACATTTTTTCCCCTCCCTGCTGACAAAGACATCAGTCTCACTGAGCAGCTGCAGGGTCAAGGTAGCTTCTGGTGAGGGGAAGTTTCAGGAAAACAACTTCTTCCATGAACTAGAAACTTTTTTTTCTCTTTTTCCCAGCCAGCTCTAGTGGGAAAGTGCTTTCTGCAGCTGTAGTGCTGGGAAGGCTCTGCCCACTCCTGACTTCAGTGCTCTGCATCTGCAAGGATATGGCCTTTGGAACTGAAATGGTGTTGGGGGACAGTGCCTTATTCATCCCCCTTCCCTGCCTCTCAGGGACCTGGGTTCTGTATAATACACTGAAAACAACTCAGATGCTGCACAGGGGGAAACAAAACAACTAAAAAATCAGAAAAGGAGCTCTTAGACCAAGTGAACTTAACTTGGTTGAGGCACAGTAACAACACGGTCATGTTGTGGTGCAAGTATCCCACTGACAGCAGAAGGAGGGCGGCAGAGTTACCCCCTGGAATTACAGACCCACGGCCCCAGTGAGCGCTTTAAGGGGTCAGGATTAAGGTGTAGAAGGATGGGGGGGGGGGGTG
>VWZD01004318.1:1153287-1206567 GCA_013396695.1 Sakesphorus luctuosus
GGGGTGTCACTGGTGGGTGCAGGGAGATGACAGAAATCTGGGGCATGGGGGACATGGGAGGACAGACCAGGTGCTGGGAGGTGGAGGATGGGGAGGTGGGCATTGGGAATGTTCTACCACAGGGACATGGGAACAGCAGAACGTGGCCCTGGGCCCACACCTCAGTGCAGGGCTTGGGAGCCCCTCAAAGGGGAGGTTGGGAGGCAACACCAGCCATCCCACCCTGGCCTCACCATGGGCTCCCACCATCCCCACGTCTCCCCCCATGCTGGCCTGTGGTGTTTTGGGCTCAAGGCTGGCCAGGTTATGAGGGATTAGGAAAATAGAGGGGGCTGTGATTAGAGGGGGGGGTTTCCAAGGCAGAGGTTCCCACTGCAATAGGAATAAAGGGACACTCACATTCCACCTTTTTCTCCAGCATTGCCAAGTGATTAGCTACTTCGGTTTGCAGCTCATTGATTTTTAAAACCCTGAAAAGAAAACCCTCATGTATTAATGTTATACATTTAGTGCTGTACCTACCCTAAATACTAAAGGACTCTGGCTAGAAATGCCTATATTTTTCAGAGCATGGATCTGCCCAAGTGTGGTTGCCATAAGGAAAAGCAAATTTTCCATGGAAAGGCTAACATTTGGGTTGAAAATACACCCGGGTTTAATTTTCAGAAAAATTAATACCAAATGATTTTTTTATGACCCTGGGAACGTACTTTGGCTCTGCAATACTTCATCACCCCCTCTCCTGGCAGGCACTTGCCATTGTTCCCCCCAAGGGAAGCAAAGTTAAATTGATAATGCTGCGTCTCACAGCAGCGTCCTGGTGTCTGCACACTCTGAAGCCCTTCTCCTCTCCTCCTTTTGAGTTACACTGGTGATTTGCTGAGCTGTGCTGGGATTGATCTGTCTTATTGAAACCAGCTGGAATACAATCCAGCTCTCAGAGGAGCGACATTTTGGGGTGATAAAGGGGAAAATGAAACAAATCAGATGATTTGGCTGTTCAGCAAAGAAGCATTTCTTTTGCTTCCTAAGAGGGATGGAGCACAAGAGGATTTATTTTTATTGTTTCATCTTCTTTTTAGATCAAAGATAATCACCAAAATCGCTTTTGGTATAAGCTACTGTATTGCTGTCAGCAGGAAATAATATGTGTTCCAGACCTAAATTTGGCAGGCAGAGTGGGATTTGAAAGAGGTCTTAAATGCCCCTCTGCCTCCTGTGAAAATTTCACTTCAGGCTGATAAAAGAAATAGCATTTTAAATTAATAATGATGTTCAGCTTCTTACCTCGAGAACTGTTCTGCAATCTGTCCCAATAAATTCTGGAATAATTCTTCTTTTTCTGAAATAAATAAGAGGGAGACATAACAGGAAAAAAAAAAAAGGAGAAAAAAGACACCCTCAGCCCCCCTGCAATGTTATGTCCCCAGGCTTCCAGCTCTGATGGTGAGACATTTAGCCAAAAAATTGCTTGAGTCCTTTGAACAGTGACAGGGTTTGGGAATTACTCCTTGTCCCACCTGCCTTCCTCTGCCAGCAGATTACAGTCAAGGTTGGTCAGAAGTTTAATTTTTTGGGTGCTGAGTCTCTGAGAATTGGCTTCTTTCAGGCAGTCCTTTTTGGATAGGAGACACCTTTCACATTTCTTGGGTGGGACACCCGGAATTGCCATCCACGACTGAAAGGTGTGGCTCACAATTACTCTCTCTATACCATCAGCACCTCATGACAGTGCCCATGAGCAATGACACAGTTTCTGAACACAAAAAAGTCCACCTTGCTGTTTAATTTTACAGTGGGACAGTATCCTGGAGATGAGGTTTTTTGGTGCAAGTTCACAAGGTTTGTGCTGCATAAACTTCAGCAAACATGAGATGACAAAGTTACAGTCCTTGAAGAACGAGGTCCACCCTTCCTGGTTTGTGGGATGGACACAGCGGGGTACAACCTCCCAGGGTACAAAATTCCCAACGCCTTTCCCTTGAGAACATAACTGGGACAGAGCTGCCACAGGGATCCTGCAAGGATCCCATTGCTGCCCGAGCTGCTGCAGCAGTGGCCACACTGGGAATGCTCGCACCAGTACCTCCCCACCTCCCACTGCCAACTCCAGCTCTGGGGTTCTTCAGCTGGCCCAGGTGAAGCCCCAACCTCTTCCCAAGACAATCACAGGATTGCAATCACAAAAGCAGGGAAAAGCAAACAAGCCCTTAAAAGAGGACTCCAGATTTTGAGGGACAGTGCACTTTAGAAGGAAGACACAATGTTTTCCCATCTTTCAGTGTGTCCACACTGTGTTAACAGAGACTGGGGGAAGCAGAAATCACCTTTGCTGAACTGTGTGCTTCTGCTTTGAGATTACTCCCTCTTTCCCCCACGAGCTAACTCAAACTGCACTGTGCTGCAGTCATTCTTGTTCCTGCACTGTGGATGTACTCTTATTTCCTTGCTCAAGGAGAGGAAATGTTGAACACACTCACAAACATCTTGAAGATTACAGAACACCCATTTATATCCCATTTAGAAATACACTGGTGGCATTTCTGCAGCTACTTCATGCCCTTCCCTGGGGGAACACGATGCCTCACAATCCAGTAAAACTCATCAGACAGAAATACAGCCCAGCATTTACAATGTATTTCTAAATAATAGCTCTTGTACCTGTTGAAGGGATTTGCAATTCCGTGGGTATTAGAGATGTCAGAAACACTTCTCAAGATCTCAAGAGCATTCATATTGCTGGTCAAAATAATTTAGCTGTTACCCCTGTGTCTCTAAACTGGAGCAAGCAATCTGTGCTCTGAAAGTCTCAGATCTAATTCCTTCTTTCTTTTTTTCTTTTCTTTTTCGCTATGATCCAACTCCCAGTGGAGTGGCTTTCAGAGCAAAGGAAGAGATTAGTTCTTTTCACAGAGACCTATTTTTCAGTTTTCCCGTAAAACCCAAGCGCTAAAACAAAGCAAATGCCGTGTCCTGTTTAAGACAGGAGGAAAACTTACCGTGTGCTGCACTTGGGATGGCACCGGAGTCAGACAGTGAAAATAAGCAGAGAAACCCGTGTCCTCTCACTGCGATGCTGCTCAGCTCTCTGACAGTGGCTGTAGCGTGCCAGAGACTGACAAGTTCCCTATAAACACCGTTCCAGTAAAAAAACCCCAACAATCCTACTTTCACTCCCTCCCCCTGTCAAAACTCACTTGGAGTACTAGGAAATTCTCATCCAGGGAACAGTCAGCTGCAATCTGATGTTTATGGATGTAATAAAAGACTTTCAAAACGAAGATGTATGTTTTTATAACCCTAGGGTGCAGTAAAGATATATGACTAAGAGTGGCAGTTCGTCTCATCTTAAAGAGACAAAGATCCATTTCTCTGCCCTGTTCCTTTCCGAGGGGAAGACCTTTGGTAACCCTGTTTCTGAAGGAAATGAGACATTGCTCTAACATCATTTAGTCTCAGTTGTCCCCTCCTATGCAGAACAGGAGGATTAGGTGTGCTTTTACACCCTTTATGACCCTGTGTCTTGTTTTTTATACCTCTGGGCAGGGCTGATACCCTGGGTGCACGCAGATACCTTTTCCCTCAGCTTCCTCACTTCTTTTCCTGCAATTCCCTCTGTGAAAAGGAAACTCTACTGCATGCAGCTTGGGCATCTTCTTGCTCAGGGTTGCCAGCTCTTTCTGCAGCACCCCAAAAACCCAACAGCAACTCTCTTCTCACCTCATTCCCCCCTCAACAGTACCATGAACGTGCAACATTTGTAAATGCAGGTGTTCAGCAAGTCACATTTTTGCACAACACAAAGGGTGTTTTACAGCTGACAAAGGAAACCCCCTGCAGAAGATGCAGCAATAGTGTAATTCTGGGCAGGGGATGGGCAGCTCAGGCTTCCCTGGGCTTCCCATGGCTCATTCCCATGCTCACTGCAGGCACAGGGACTTCAGCTCCTTGCCCACTGGCCCCTGCCAAGCTCTGCAGGGAGCTTGGCCAGGACATCACAGAGAAAGGAGCCATTTTGCCTTGTCTCCAGCAGGACTGGGAAGAAAGCAGGTGCGGGGGAATATGGCAGGAAGGTTTTTCCTGTGGTTCCTGCCATGGTTGGATAGGAGGGCTGGCAGAGAGTGCACCTTCCCTGCCAGGCGGGCACTGGGTACACACTGAGGCAGCTCAGCTTACCCTGCACTCACACAGATGGTCTATTACCCACTGCCAAGTGCCCTCTCCTTTGCACCACCCTGCTCAGCAGTGACTCTTCCTCTACCCTCTCACCAGCTGGGATCACGGCCAGGGAGCTGCCTCCATCCTCCCACTCTCCCTGTCTCCCCTTGCCATCCTGCCAACCTCCACAGGCTGCAGGCAGGGGCTGTACAGGCTTTTGGGGGTGGCTTGGCTTCCCTCCATCTTTTCTGCTGTGGCCAAGCAAGGCTGGGAGGACTTGGGCATCTCCCTTTCCCTGCCAGCACAAGGCTGGTGAGTTCCTGCCACATTTTTCACAAATGATTCTGCCTCCGTCTCGGGCTTCTGTCTGTATTTCGCTTTCTGTGACTTGTTTGGATCTAGGCAGTCAAAGTAATTAAAAAACCCACAAGCAGCCAGGTGGACAAAAGCCTCAGGAAGGGGCTTCAAGCTCATGTCCGTGAATCACGTCATATCAAGCACAAAATTCCCTTGGCAGCTCAGGTTAATTTGGGTTGTTGCATACAAGTTCCCAATCAGGTGAATAATGCTGAAGCAGCTGGCTCCATCCCAACACAACCATCCATGTGGGATGCATGAAAGGAGCAGCAGACAGCAGGAAGATCTTGCTCTCACAATCTCTGCCTCTTTAGTCTTGCCTGAGCTGCAAGTGTGAATAAGCCTCCAAAAGGAGAAGAGAGATGTCCCAGAATAAGATTTAGACACAGTGACAAGCTTCTTTCACCTCACCAGTGGCAATCTGCACAAGATCTTGTGTATTTAATCATCCAGAGGGGAAAAGTAGTCCCTACAGACCTGTGGTGAAGTCACTGGTGGGCTCAGCAGTGGTGGGCAAGGCAGGGTTAGCATTGATTCAGCAGCTCACAGCAGGCAGCTACACATCTTGGTTGTGCTATTTCTCCCACTGCAAGCCAATATTCCTGGGGAGGAATATTGCTTTCCTCCGTGCCAGTCCTAGAAAGCATGTTAGTAAAGGTAATAACTGAGTGGCAAGTGAAGTGGGAGGTGAAGGCTCTGCTGCAGGCTCAGCCTGGCAAAGCAGCTCCGATGCATGGCCAGGATCCCATCCCTGGGCTGCTGGGCACGAAGTGGCAGGTGGGGATCCCTCTCCACATGCTGGCCTCCATCCCAATCAGGCACTGCTCTGCCTGGCTTTTCTCACTTACTCCCCCAGGGATGCAGGGATGCTTGTGTTGAAGGAGCCACCAGGACAAGCTGGAGACAGAGAGGTGCAGAGAGGACTGGGGATAACTCAGCACATCTTATGCTCTTTCAGGTCACATCTCTGGTGAGATCCTTAATGACTTGTTCAGCTGTCCAAGTGCTTTGCTGAGGGCAGCAAAACTCCCCCAACTTTGGAGCTGTAGGAAAGTCCCTGTGCAGGTTTTCATGCCCATTTAGGACTGCAGTGGATCAGATTCATTTGATCTCCACAACAGCTCCTTTCCCTGCACTACCAGAAACACAACAGACTTCAATTTTATTTTTCAAGAGCATGCTGCTAGCACGAGTTGTTCTTTTAATTGTCATCTCCATCAATATTGCTGAGTGTCTGAACCCTACTAATTAGAGCCACAACACAGCCATTGGTTTGTGAGTTTTGAGCCACAAGCACACAGCCCAGAGCCCTTCTGCTGCTGGGAGGGAGAGGATGCCAGCTCAAGGGGCTTGGGAGTTTAAACACCCCGGAGAGAAGGAAGTTTGGCACAGGGCGTTTGTGCTCTGCTTGGACAGCCATGTGCCTCCTGGTCCAGGGCCACAGGAGGAGGGACAACACGTGATGCAGCAGTCCCATAGGCTCAGAGCCAGCTCAGCCTTTGCCTTTGCCTTTGCCTTTGCCTTTGCCTTTGCCTTGCAGACAGCTGACCCCTGATACAGCAATTGCTGCTGCATCCAACTCTCACTGGAATAACAATTTTTTTATTCCCAACCCTCTCCCATGACTATGGCCAGGAAATGAAGAACAGTTTCTTAGCAGGACTCTGGTGGATTTCTCCTCTGCTGGATAAAAGCCACTGCTTATATTTTCCCCCTGATGGATCATACTTTCCAGTCCCACCTTTTACAGTCTTTGCTCTGCTGGTGTGTGTGTCATTCCTCTCCAGCTGCCTGGGAGACTGATGAAAAGAGGTGCATTGCCTCCCACTGCCGTGAAAATTGGGGTGACCTCCTTTTTGGCATCTATTTGGATGACTTGCTTTGGGAAACAGAATCACACAGGCAGAGTTGTTTCAGAAGTGAAGACTAGAGCAGAGATTTTTTTTTCTTTTAATGAAGAGGAACAATTTCCCAGTCTGTTTATTCTTCCTACTCTCAGCAAAATGTCAGGAATGCTTAAGATTAATGACAACTCATGTGAAAGAGAAACAGAAACCAAGGAACATTAGTTCCATCACACTCAGCTCAACTTTCATCCTCTTTCCATAGCAGACTGTCTTATGCTTTTGCAACCTATGGCCAGAATTTTTCTTACCATTTTCAGCTTAGATCTTTAGAAATCCTTGTTTTATAAAATGCAGGGAGGGAAGAGAGATCTTGCTGACACAGTGAGCTGTGTTCTGTGCAAAGCAGAGCCATGTGCTGTCAGCTGGGAATGAAAAATGAGGGCCTTGGGAGAGTGTGAAAAGTCATACACGGTCTTATAAAAATATACGGTTAGCTTCACGTTAGGGGAATAAAAAAAATAAGTAGATTTTCTAGAAAGCCCTTCAGTCAGCTTCCCAGCTGGTATAACACAGTGGCATTCTCTGGCAGAGCCATGCTGGCACCAGCTGCTGGGCTTTGTCTTGGGGCAAATGGCTACTGGTGACCCACCCCAGCTGGTACACAGGAACACTCGCTCCACCCCACCCTCTCTGACCTGATAAAGCAAACAGGGGACTCCTGGACCAGAAGAGTGATGCTGTTCCTGCAGAGTTTGTCACAATAAGGAAATAGGTTAGGAGACAACTTCTTTTAGCTGGGCAGCCACGTGTGTCCCTTGGCTTTGACTACCTCCTTCTGGCAAGAGTGGTAATCATTGACATGGGACCTGTTTATAGCTTGTTACAAATCTTACTGTGGTTAAGTCCCTCCCTGTTTCCAGCCTCTCTGCTCTTTTTGCTCTCCATTTGCCTTTGCTCTCTGCATGCACAAGCTCCCTGCTGTTGCCTCCCTGTCTGCCCCACATCCTCCTACACTGCCTTGCTGTGTCCTTTTTCCTACAGATGTTCCCTGTGCCTCCCCATCCAAAAGAAGACAGTGCTGTGAGACATTTTCTTACACAATACAGGAGCCTAAGCAAGAAGAAGTGGGACTTGCAATCAGCATAAGGAAGAAGATGAGGTGGGACCAGCAAAGCTGCATCACTCATGTCCCAACAGACTCACCCATTCCTATAAACTACTTTTTCCAGCCCCAGGCTTTCTATCTCACTCTTGTTCTTCCTGTGCACTCTGCGTTTCCAAGATAATATTAACCTCTTGCCCTTTGTCTCTCCTATCTTTCCGTTTTACTGCTTCCAAACAGTGTCCCCAGCTGACATCTCCTACCCTCCTGCAGTCCCTGCCTCAGCAGCTACTCCTTATATCTCCACAGTGTACAGGCTCAGACTCTTGCTCAGGCTGCCTTGATGTGAGTGGCAGGAGATACTGCAACTGCACAGATGAGCAAAAACATGAGCCAGATGCTCAACAGGAATTGCCCCAAGCAAATGTTCTGCTCCAGTGTCTGAGAGCTACTGGCCTGAGCATGATACTGGCAGGCAAAGAGGAATGGGGGAAGCACCATTTCGGTCCTGCCTGTGGAGTACAACAGTGCCATGGCTGGGGAATGTGTTCCACATGTGTCCTTTTACCCAGGCCTTCTTTAATCTTGTCAGGTGCATTTAAATATTTATCACACTTAGAGCTACCATGCCCACAGCAGAAATTAGGTTCTCTCCTCAGCCATTTGGAAATAACACGGGGCTCAAATGTTGTGCTCAGCTTTCCAGCAGAGCTTTGCTGAGAGATGAACAAGTTTGACAAAACATTGCAGGACAGGCTTTCACACATTGTCTAAAAAAATCCCACTGCTCCACGCAAGACTTTCCCCAGGGCATCAGGGGTGCTGAGTCAGACCAGGGCTAGGCATGGGGAAAGTCCCCTGGACCTCAGCCATTCACCTCACCCTCAAATACTTTGATATCTCGGGACATCTTGTAAGCTTTCCTCCAGAACACTGTGATCAAACTGTTTTTATTCTGCTGTAGCCACAGCCATGACACCATCACCTTTCTTTCTTTCATCATAGTCATGTAATTTCAACATACAAATGTTCACAAATGCAGCTTTAGTAAATCCAGTACAAAAGGGTTGTTTTACCTGAGAGCTGCTCAGTGGCAACAGGTATCACTTTGTATGGAGACCTGGAAGAGTCAGAGAGGGTTGATGTTAGAAACACTCAAAATGCAGTTTTTATTTCAGGCAATGTTTCTGGACACACAACCCTCTGATTTATTAGAGGTAGAGACAACTTTCTTGTGCTGTTTGGTCACACAATGAACATGGCAACAATGCCTCCTCTTTGGCATCCCTTGACTGCTGGTGGACTGAGATGGTGAGGAAATCTGTTAGGTCAGAAGGGAGCTCCAGTGGTGGGGATGATCTTTCTGCTCTGTTTGAACATTGTCCAGTGATGGAGCTCCCTCCCAGCTGCAGGGGCTCCACCACATGTTATCAGTGAGAGTAATGACAGAGATAAACAATAATGAAATACTTAACCAAGGAGTAACTGGCAGCAGACAGTGTGAAACTGAAAGTGCCAGGCTGTGCAACCAACAGGAAAACAAAGAGAAAAATGAGAAAAGAATTTGGAGACAGGAAGGGCCAAAGACAGGAAGAGACCTAAGCTCACCAAAGACTTTGACTTAACTTTTCAAGTAACCCCCTGGTGGTGTCCTAGTAGAGCAATAAGGAGTGAGGAACAAAGCTGCTCAGAGCCTTGACAGCAAACAGGGAGGGATGGGAACAGATGTTCTACATTAATTACTTGAAAGTGGTATTTTTTTCTCAAATATTCTTGCTTAAAAAACAAGTAAAAATCTTCAAAATCAGCAGGCATTAGTGTTACAGGCCAGCATGCATTTCTTACTGCCATCCCCACACTCCAAGGAGTTACTCACCTCCCACTGCACACAAAAGGCATCTGCAGGCAGCCAACCCCTTCCCTTGGGCTTGACCCTGGTTTTATAGAGCAGGTGGCAGCAAGATTTACCTCTCTGTATTTGCAGGCATTGTCGGATCAATGGACACCATGCAATTGTCTGCCGTCAAAAGGGAGATTGTCGTGTTCCTGAAAAGCAGGTTCCAAACAGGATTATTTGACCTAGAAATGCTGGCTGAAACCTTCTCCCTGGCCTGGAATTGCCTGGGACCTGTGTTACCTCAGTGCAGAAAGGGTCAAAGCACAGGACAGGGTAGGCTTGATGCTCCAACCACTTCAGTTACCAGAGATTTCTGGTAAAATGCAAAGCCTGACCATCTTTGATCTCAGAGCAGACTTTGCTCCCTCCTAACTCATTTATTCTGTTGACTCACTGACTAATAATTTCTGTGAAAAAGCTGAGTTTTCCGATACATTGACTCAGCAGCTATGTATTGACTCACACCATACAAATGACTGTTGGTGCTACGAACATCTTCAAATTTTTATTTACTCTTTTACCAAAACAGACAAAAGAAATGTCTTGTTAAATATGGGGTTGTTGTGGTTTGGGGTTTTTTTTCCAATACTGTGCTAAGTGTGATCTCACAGGCTCAGATGTAAACCTCAGAGGTTTATTTTGGCTCCAGGAGCCTGGTTGAAATGCACAGCCCTTTGGAAACCTTCTGATGACAATAAAATGCCAAATGTGCAGTGAACACCCTGATCAGGAATAACTAAAACTGCTAAACAAAGATTCCTGGGTGATGGAGTGGAAGTATTTGACACCATGGGCAAATGAGAATTATTAACCTCTCTAATGTCAAATGGGAGGAAACAGAATAAACAGCAAAGGGCATTAATTCTGCCCAGAAACTTATGCAAATTCTGAGTCAACAGGCAATTTTATCTTTAAATCCTCAGAGCTGGAGTAATGAAATAAAGCCATGATTCCAGAGGTGACTAGGGCTTCCCTCCTACTGCTCCATTCCCATGGACGTGTGGTACAGAAATGAAGGGATGCTCCACCACACACCAACTTCTCCCAGGAACAGATGGATCCAGGATCCAGGATCCTGGACCGCTCTCAACACGGAGGTCTCAGCTGAATGCTGCTCTCTAGGTTG
This sequence comes from Sakesphorus luctuosus, assembly GCA_013396695.1. Classification (NCBI taxonomy): domain Eukaryota; kingdom Metazoa; phylum Chordata; class Aves; order Passeriformes; family Thamnophilidae; genus Sakesphorus; species Sakesphorus luctuosus. The sequence continues at coordinate 1,163,775 of VWZD01004318.1, forward strand.
AAGGTAAGAGAAAAAAACCCTAGAGGAAACTACAAGCACGAGGGAGGGATATATGGACTTTGCAGGATAACATATTAGGAAATACTTGGCACAGGCAATGGATTTGGGGATATTTATGTTCAATAAAATGGTTCTGCTGGGGTACTTTGCATTTGACTATCCCACACCTCTGATTAGATTGTGCTACATGTAAATAAAAAGCTTGTCACCTAGTGGCAATGATTCTCATTGGACCCAAATTTTCCCCTTAAACATAGTTTCTAATCATATGGTTGAATTTTCTTCAATATGGGCAAAAATGTAGTGCTGAGGTATAACTGGTAGGTGTACATAATCTGTGTGCACTCAGGGCTGGGTTTTTGCATTTGGTTTTATTATTTTAGACTACATCTCCTCTGTTCCACTCTGTTCCTCAAGCACAGCCAGCACTGAAGTGGCTCAATGCCCTGCCAGAGCTTCCACACTTTTCCAGCTCTGGATTGTCCCACTTTCTTCTTACAGCAGACTGGAATGAGAGAGAAGCCTGAATAGCTGCTAAATAAATCATTTGGGGCCTGTCTTTAAATTGTTCCCAGAAGGAAAGAAACAAAAGGGAAATGAATGTCACAAGTGAAAACTCAGACCTACCGTGGTAATCCTGTTGCAATGCAGAAGAGGTCCATGATATCTTTGGAGTTGCAGTATTTACTGAAGATCACCTTCCAAACGGGACAGCAGCAGGGGGAAAAATGAAGATGAAGGACGATTAGTTCCCAGTGAGATATGAACTCTATTTAGGCATGAACTTGGCTAATTTTAAGGCACACTCTGTGATTTCAATTATCTGACTGGACTTGTGAGCCGAAATATTTCTCTACTCCTGTTTAATACCTGTGTCTTTTTTTGATAACGCAAGCAAGCCCTGGAGACCTAATTGCTGTTCAGAAGTAGAGCAATAATGAACTATTGAATGAATAGTGAACTGAGAGTAAAAGGCTTCTGATAATGCAGTGCTGCTGCAGGATAAGGATTGTAAATTTTAGGATGCAAGGGCCCAGATCTAGGATTAAAACAGGCCAGATTTGGGGAGTTCCTTGGATGTTATAAAAGGGCACTGCTTAGGACTATACCAGCACATGCTACCTTTAAACTGAGCAGAGTGCCAAATTTTCTGCCAACTGTCAGGTTTTATTGTTCCTGCTGCTCAGTCAGATTTCATATTTGGAATTACAAACTTTGCCACTGTTACCTTCCCATCCCCCCCAAACACTTCTTCATCCTCCCACCCTTCCACACACACCAGGCAGCCTCTATGCAAAGAAGACTGAGCAGTGCATCTAAGAACACAACATCCCCTGATCCCACAGCTGTATGACCTTCAGTGACCCATTGCAATGCCACGATTTTTCCTCAAGATTCCTGTGTCCATCAGAACATGTGGGTGATGGTCTTCCCTGTTTCAGAATCTCTTCTGCAGCCAGAGTGCAGAAAGCACCTTAATAATACCATTATAGTACTTTTCATCAGTCTCACTACACCCACGTGCAGTATTTCAGCTCTGCAATCTGAAGATTATTTATGTTAAATGACTTGCCCAGTGACTTGTCACGGGTAAGTGGCAGGCTAGAAATGGAACCCAGGAGTCCTAATTTGATTTTTTTTTTAATTCAGACACAGCATACTGCCTCTGAAAGGAAACAAGAATTCAACACGAACACTCTGCATGAGGAGTCTCCCCTTTCAATAAATATGTGGTTATAGGATGTCTGTGCTCCACTGACCAAGGTCCCTGAGGTTGCTTTCATTCCAAACTCATGTATCCTCTGTGGGTACACATTGCACTATCAAATCTTTCAGTGTTCTGAACCAAAAGTCTTGTTCTTAATGGACAAATCAGGCAAAAAGTAGTGACCGAGAAACATCAGCACTGCCAGTGGAAAGCAAGTGTGGGCGGAACAAAACAAAACTGCAGACATAAGATTATAGGATTGAATTTGAGGGCTTCTACCAGTGTTGGGTCTCTTTTCTCAGAAAAAACCTCACTGGGTGAGTGACTGTGGTAGAGGCTTTGAACATGCCATGGAAATAAAGTGCGTCATTGCAGTTGGGTCCAGCTCACCTTCCCAAAGCCAGGAACAGGAGCAAGCAGTGGGAATGGTTTGTCTGGGGGCTGCTGGTGTTAATGGGACAGCTGCAGGGGCTTGCAGTGGAGGAGCAGTGGTGTGGAGAAGGGCACCTTCCCTCTCTCATCCCACAAGGAGAAAGAGTGACACAGCCTCTGGGATCAGGATGCAGAAGCTCAAAGGGACATGGGGAAGCCCAATGGTAAAACTCAGGAGGAGCAAGAAAGTGGTATTTCACAGATGAGATGTGAGGCACAGGGAGCTCAAGGTCAAAAGTCTCCTCTCCCTGTAAGTGCCTTGCTGGAAATGTGATTTTCCACCCCCTACAACCACCTGCAGTATCCCACATTCTCAGGCACAGTTTCCATTGCCATCCATCCCAGACACAAGGGATGTGCATGGACACAGAGCAGCCCTGAGGTTGGTGACCCAGAAAATGAGTGCCTTGTATGTTCAGCAAGGCAAGGATCATGCTGGAAAAATAACATATCATCTAATTAAAGACCCTCCTGAAAAGTGCAGGTGCCAGGAGGTAATTAAGCCTGCAGCCTCTCTCCTTGGCCTTTGAGTGCTTCAATTCCTGAACTGTAGGAATGTGTCTTCTCTAAGGTGCCTTTCAGACACCAGGGGAAATCCCTCACCTGGAGGGGCCGGACCAGAACTCTGCCACAGGCAATGGAGAAGCCACAGCAGAGACCACGGGATGCTCTGCCAATGAGGGGCTGCTAATGCCTGCCCAGAGCTTGGGGCATCACGAGCCTGAAGTACCAGGAGCGTTGGGACAATATGGCAAGATTTGGCCCAGCTGGTTAGTCCTGGCAATGCACTGACACTTCACAAAGCTACAGCCCTCAGTTTTCACTGGTGGGAGGAGCACTCCTACTCTTGAGAGAAGCATCAGGGGTTTTGTGGTAGAGAAGAGGATGACAGAAGCCTCTTAGAGAGGTTGCTGTGACCCATATGTACTCTCACACCCACCTTCCCTGTTTTCTGATCCAGATGAGATTACTCCAGGCAGTACCTTTATAAAGCATGAAGGACTTGATTGCTGAGGTAGGTGGTAACTGCTGCTGGAGAAATGGGTGTGTTTTAAAAGTCTATGTTGCCTAGTGATTGACCCTTAGTTATTAAAATACAGCAGCAATCAAAGCAATAAAACATTGCCAATTGAGTTCAGACAGGGCTGAAATCCTGCTCATAGCAGAACACAGCATCCTGCCAGACTGATAGCTGCTAAAACTGGCTGACAGAATATTGGAGAGTACAACAGCTGGTACATGCAGTAACTGAGCAGGTGATGTTAACTGCAGATGAACAGAAGGAAAAGGCTTGTGATGTGTCAGGAGTGCTATTTCAGGTATTGAGGTTCCTTCTCCTGGAAATCAATTATTATTGACCAGGACAGACAAGAGAAGAAAAGAGAAAAAAATATTAAAAAAACCATTAAAGGTAAGAAAGCTGGACTGATGCACAGAAAGTAGTAGGAGCTTTCAGTGCACTGAGGATGAATTTTAATGTTACTTTTTACTCCATGTAGTAGTGAAAGAGTGGGAAGGAAAACAAAGACTGTGATATTAGATCACAAGCTATCTCCATACATGCATTTTAGCTTTCCATACTTCGCATTTTCATTTGAATTTGCTACAAGTGGATTTGTGAATCACCCACCGCACTTTGATACCCATCTCACGACGGTTGTCCTCAGCCGGTTGGTTTTTTTAATCAAAAAGCACATGCTATTAAAGTTTTGTTCTGTTGCATCCTGCTGAGCTTTTCTGACCATCTCCCTTCTGTTCTAAATCACAGCAGCCAGCCTCAGATGGTTCCCAGCAATATGCAATTATTCCTGTTATTGTCCACAGGTTCATGTTCCCAACAAAGTCAATGCCAGTTATGCTGATGGAATACAATTGGAATGTATTTTAGAGAGATGGGAGGACAGCACTGTGTCCTATTGATGGCTCCAGCACAGTATAGAAATCCCATTTGCCTGGAGTCCATTATCATTGTGGGGACAACAGCAACATGAAGGCAATACAGGGACACTTGGCCACATTTCAGCCATGTGGGACACGTGGGTTCTCCCGTGACCTGCAGGTGGTTGACCTGAAGCTTTGAGGACAGACAGCCCTGCTGGCACAAGCTGCAGAGTTGAGCATTTCACCCAGTCCTGTGAAGATTTCCTTGGGCAGGTGTCCTAAAGCCATTCCTGTTCAGGCTGGGTCTCTGTGATGTCACGTTTCTGTCTGTGTGATCCAGACCCACAGTCAGCACTGAGGAACTTTGTTTCCCTTCAGATCTGTGTCAGCTGTCTCTGACCCACAGTCATCGTCTTGCTTTGGTCCCTGCTCCTAAACTTGGTGAGAAGCCACCACTGCAACATGTCTCACAACACCTCATTCCCTGCATTCATGCCTGGTGCTGGAAGTTATCCCTGCTTAGGACAGGATAGGACTGAGACCTTGCTGTGGAGCATAATGAAGGCCAAAGACAAGAGACCACAGCAGTTTCTACAGCTGTGGCAGTGAGCTAAGATCATGCATGTATAGCGTTTCCTATAATGAAATTCCAGGTTTCCTCATAATACACATCAAAAAAGTGCCTAGTCATTCAGGTCAGCACAGCCCCAAAAAGCCAAGGATGAACCTCCTGACCCACCTCCTAGGAAAAAGGGTGGACACAGACAGTATTTCCTGCTGCAAGACCAGACAACACAAGACACTCAGTTTTCAGTGTCATTTCTGAAAGTAAATCATGTCTAAGCAGAGTCACAGCAGTGACACAGTGCATGGGAAAGGGAAACAGAGGCCTCTGCTTCAGCTTGCAGGTTGATGATCAAATGCCATGAAGAAAATCAGCCACATACAAACCCTGTTAATTGCATTTCCCTTGGATTGGTGCCAGGAGGAAAAGAATGTATTCCTCCAAAGGGATGCAGCATCTGCAAAAAAATTGTTTCCCCTGTTTGAGAGTTACCATGATATCATATTTCTGTCCTTGTTAATGTTGGCAAAACTTCTGAGATGGTGGATGGCCCATCCCTGGAAGCATTCAAGGCCATGTTGGATGGGACTCTGAGGAACCTGCCCTAGTAGAAAATGTTCCTTCTCGTTTCAGGTCTTTCTCTTAATAGCTCCCTTTCAACCCAGACTATCCTATGATTCTGTCATGTGTAGAAAAAAATGACAGGAAAACCAGTTTTTGCTGAATGTTTAACTTGTTTTTTTCAATTAGTCTCCACCAAGACAAAGAGGCAGCCATTCAGTTTAAGTGGGGAATGCTGTCTGTCTGCCTTGGAAAGTAATGTGACGCAAATGGGGGAAAAGCAGATGAATAATAACTGAGGTTTTTTGGAGTGGAAATAATATTTTGATGAAGGATTCAGTGACTGCAAAGTAGGACATCACGGCTCGATGGGGATGCCTGGTTCCTGGCCTGGAGCTCACTTCTGTGGGAATGGTTTCCTTCCTGGACGCAGTTCCAAATCTTTTGAAACACCTTCACCTGAAATAAGGAGCCATTGTCTCCTAATCCATAGTATCCACCTTTGCTCTAGGACAAGGATTTAAAAACACCTCTCAGGAAGAGTAGGGATTAAGAGCCTTGGTACTCTGTCTGGCTTTCCCACTCAGAAAGGCAGTTCAGATTCCGGACTCTGATGGAGATATTACTAAGGGACCATTGTGCACATACTTTGCAACCTACCAGTTTACAACTAATCACATTATATTTTGCTTTCAGATAGGATGGGTAAAAACACAGCTTACAAATCCAATTTCTGTTCTATATTTGATCCTCAGAACAGCTAATCCTCTCTGTAAACAGCAAACCCTGTCCACAATGTAATCCTGTTCTGATCTGCTGTTCATAATTGGGTTTTCTTCCAAGAATTTAACTCCTGTTTGACTTTTTTACCCTAGTATGATTCCTAAATAAATAATGTAGAAATATTTTTGAAGCCAGAGTGCCCTCAGTTTCCAGTTCTACTTCTTTTTGCTGGTCTCAGCCTGCTGTGTTCAAGACTTTAGCACTTGGTGATGCCTTTCACTCAGATCAGTAAGCAATGTTCAGAGTCAGGGATGAAATTGCAGAGTTGAAACAATCTAGATTATAATCCTTCACTAAATAAGATTGGGGGATAGTATGTCAGAAAAGTCTCCCGTAAAACTCAGTTATGTATCTTGCATGGACTGTGAAAATTGCTGCTCGTTCTGTAAGAGCAGCTTTCATGGGGGATTTATGAACTGTGAAGGCAAAAGGCTGATGTGAAATATTTCATTATGATTTTTCCCTTTCTCCCCAGTGGTCTTTGGTGTCCATATCAAAATGAAGCAGGATCCAGAAGTCTTAGATATCACTCTCTAGGAATCATTGGAAGAAATTCATATTTCTAGACATGTAAGCAAACAGGTCTTCCCCAAAAATATCAATAAATGACCTATCAGTCCTAGTCCCCAATATCCAACAGAAGCCTTACCTAAAATTCCATTTCTGAACATTTTCCAGGTTTCTCATTCTTTGAAATCAGATACAAACATAACATGAGCCATATATCGAAATTATCCGTCTCTTTTTTATTTCTTGCACTAATTAACAGCTGAAACTCAGAAAACCACTCATTTATCTGAGCTCTGAGTGTTAGGCAGTATTAAAAATAGTCTGCCAGATTTGCCATCTGTTTGATGCAGCGGCAGCTTCTCCAGGAGAAGAACAGAGAATAAGTGCATGTGTGCATGTACATGTGTGGGGGAGGGAACATGAGGGCCCTCGCTGAGAGTCTGAGCAAAACTGAAAAGTCCCACAGGCCCTTCAGACACCGCTTCTGTCAGAGGATGAGTGATGTGGTAGATGTTCTCCTCTCAGCAGATGGAGCTCTGCAGTCCTGCTGATTCACACTTACCTTTGGGCAGGGACATGGCTTGACAACGTTCCTTTCAACACGACACCCCAGTGGAACGCACGGGTGGGATTTGCCTGACGTAACTTCAACCCTCCACAAGTTCAGCATCTCATGTGTGTCTCTCTGCTAGAGTTCCTCTCTTGCCAGCAGAGAAACAGGACAACTTCCAAATGGTAAATTAGCCCACATGTCTCCAAAACCCACTTTCAAGATGGGATGAATCATCCCCTGGAGGTACCACTGGTGTCCCCAGGGACTATGGGGGAACCTGAGTGACTAATTTGGAGCATCATCACTAACTTGGAGACGGCTGTAGCTAATGGTTAACTGGGGTGAATCCCGTTAGTTGCTAATTATATACATTATTCTAAAGTAAGAAAAAAGAGCTGCCAGACAGAGCTGATGTACCAGGATCCTGAGGCATGTGGTGAGTCGCCATTCCCTTCCCTGTAACATCCCTGAACAGAGAGCTATGGGAAAAGTGTTTTTTCTCTTTTTAGAGAAGAAAACTTTCTCTTTTTAGAGTAGAAAAATGTCTAGGATACATTCATATGTGTGATCCCAGGCCAGTCTTGGAGGTCCACTGAAAGGGACAGCACAGCAGAGGTTAGGTCTTTCACTATGAGTAAGGATCTCATTAATTTTTAGAGTCATTGGGGCTCATAGAAGAAGGAAGATCATATTAAAGCAAGCCTTGTGCTACCTAATGACTACACTAAGGGACATATTGCTAATATTCAGTCTCTTAGTGGTATTAATTAATAGCAGAATATAACCAGGAACCAGCAAAGCTTGTTGTGAGGGGCTGAGCTGAAAGTTTCTTATTTTCATATTTAGTTTCATATTTAATAAAACTATTTCGGCCTATGACAAATAACACAAATGTCTATACTGTTTTTTCTTAGCATAAAAAGGACACGCATTTGCTGCTAATGGAATACTAAGTGCAATTAACCCTGCAGCACATGAATGCATTAGGCTTGAAATGTTTTGTAAACTGGATAATAAGGATGCTTCAGCACCAAATGTCTCACTAAACATGAGTGAAGCCAGGCTGTTTGTTTCAAAACTCCTCTCATAATTGAAGTTTGACATTGCAATGTGCTTGATAACATAGGACTGTTAGAAGGGTAATGTTAAACAGAGTAAGGAAAAGCAGGTGTGGAGAGAGACTAGTGAAAAGCCAACTTGGAGCTGCAAAATTATGTTCGAGGAAGGTGCTAGAAACATGTTTTTGTCTTGCATATACTGAGCCAGAGGAGTTGTATATGAGGAACAGAAGTTGCTGTGGTTGGCTTGTCCAAACCCGTGGGTAACACTTGAGTTACCTACCAATACAGTGTTAAACTGAGTGTTAAACTCACCCTTTGTCCTTACCAGTGTGAACATAAACTCTAACAAACATATTAGACTGATTGTGACCTCAGGAATATAAAGAGCAGCAAGCAAGCCTTTCTGGGTGATGGATATGGAAGAATTAAGGAGCTACGCTGGAATTATGGAGCTGTGCTGGGATTATGTTTTGTTCCCCCAAATGCTCTGAGGAGCCCTCGCTGGGGAGGAAGGAGAGGGGGAGTAGGGAAAGAGAGAGGCACCAAGTATGACATTATCTTTCACTTTTTTTTGAAGTTTTAAGCCACTTTTACTCCTTAAAATGTTTATGTGCTGTCATATGATGGAGTCTAAGGAACCTGCCATTCATTTCCTGCTGCTTTACAAGAACATCTAGGAGGGCTTTGAATTCACCAGGGCCAGCTGAAATCAGAAAGCCAAGGTGAGCCAAGACCACTGGTCAGACTCAAGATTGTGCTACCTTGTACCCTTCTGCACCCACAGAGATCTTCCAGCACGAAGAAAATGGCCTTGATCACACAAAAACATATTTCTGCCTCACAGGATTTGGCACCAACTTACCACTTCATGGGCAAACTTGTGAACACCGGCTGGACAGAGCAGAACCCAGAGGTGCCCATGTCCTGACTGCCCATGAACATCCCCTTGTGCACCCCTTTGATGTTTGGCAGGTGAAAGGGTGTTCCCCTAAATCCTCAGTCCAGACAACATATGGGGTCCATGTGCTGAGTCACCAGGATGTAAAAATATTTAATTGCCTGGAAGGGATCATCACACCATTATTTTTCTTCTGTGTTTTGTTTTCAGTCTGAATCCAGTTTGGCATGGTGAGCTTTGCAAAAATCTGTTGGGTTTGCTGGAGTCTCGGCATTTATACCACAGATGCTGTTGCTTTAATTCAAAAGACAAACTCCCATGACAGAAACGATTCCTGCACGCTGACGTTTTGATGCAACAACCATGGTACCAAAGTGCTGCTTGAGCCTTGTTCTGTTCCTTGAGCTCCAAGAGGAACAGTGGATGTAGATGGCTTAGCTCGGTAGACACCCAGAAAGCTTGAACTCAATACATTCCTTTGAGGGAAAAAAAAGAAGGTAATTTCTCTGTTAAACATCCAGAATGACTCAATAACCCAGCAAAATTACTCCAAAATTCTTTGCTTTCTGAAGAGGCAGAAAATACCACATTGAGTGATTTCATGGAATCCTTGACAAAGGCAGCACTTCTTTTCTTTTTTTTTTTCCAGTCAGTTCAGGCTCTGTACCCCTCTGATTTTCCATGCTTGTTACAAATGTGATGTTGATTAAGTCACTGGAAACAGAAATCCTCTTGAATTAAGCATTTTTCTCAGAGGAACTCCTTGCAAATCTGTAAGCAAAGCCACTACCCTGTGACATTTGAAAAGGAAAGCCATGAAGCCACCCAGCTGAGAATAAGGCCACTGGCTGGTTCAGCTCTGCTACCATTTAAACCTCAAAGGTCAAAAGAAAATGTTCCCAGTAGTTTCTTCATGGAAAAAAAGATTGGGCATGAGCTGGGAGATATTTTCTTGCTGACGGATTTTTAATTTAAAACAGATTAAATAGGAGTTTTTCTTTAAAAACACAGCCAAAGGGTTAACAATAACCTTATGAAGGAAAATAAGACTCCAGATCCGGCTTAAGTTTGGCAGAGCACACCTCACCTCTCTGCTGAGGTCGGGGGTTTTGGTGCTTGATCCCATCTAGCGGCACTCCAGGAACCATGAGAAATCCCAGCCCATGGTGGTAGGTTGAGATCAGCTTATCCTGTATGACACACAGCCATGGCTTCCCCTTGTCCTGCTGTCTTGTCCTTCACCTTGCAGCAGACCAGGCTGTGGCAAGGCTGGGTCATGGATGTGTTCTCCTGTGTGCTCAGCCCCAGGTACACGTGTGTGTCCAGGCAGGTGGGTAATGAACAGATGCCTCTCTCTGGGAAAGAGGATCCTTCAAAACTAAATAAACTGAGCAGTGCTTGTTTCCCCCAGTGCTGGATAAGGAAGTGCACTATACTCTAATGTCATTTTTCAATCAGCTCCCAGAACAAGTGACCTCTTTGAAACATCTGTGTATGTGGCCATAACACCACAAAATCTTTGATCTTCCCTCTCCCTCATCCCTGGCATGATCATCCCCTCTGCCTCCTACTACTTTTGGTGTTACCTGTGCCTGCTTGGCATGTGGCTGCCCCATGGGAGACCCTCATCTCCTGCCCCTTGGCTGGGACACAGCTACCAGTAGTCTGCAGCCACCCTTTTTGGGGATCTTGGGCTCAGGTGCCCGTGGGGGTACCATGGGTGGTGTCAGCTGGGCTGGGCTGGGTAACCTCATGCCCCTCCCAAGGCTGAGCCCTTGCTGTCCCAGCATGGGGAGATGTTCAGTCAGTTCTGCCCACTGCAGGAGAGCTCATCACTGTGGTGCACTTTGGTGAAGGCCATTTTGTGCCTTCTCGTGTCTCAGAAAGGTCAGTTTACCAAACTGTGACAAACAGCTGGGAGCATTTGTAGCACAGAAAGGATGGGATCAAGGGGAGAGTGCAGGAGCTGTGGAAGTTGTGGAGGCAAGGGCTAGGATTCCCCAGTGTGGTGTAGGAGTGATGCACAGCAGCACTGGGCTGGAATTCCATCTCCTCCCAGACTCCCCCTGCCCTCTTGCAGGAGGCTACTGGAGTCCTGGGTGTTCATAGCACTGGCCTTGCAGATATGGACCTCAGCTCTTCCTCTGGAATGTGCTGGCCATGGTGTGGTCCGGCTTTCAACCCCTGCTGATGGTGCTTCCTTTATTTTAGCAACTTCTGAGGACTTCAAAGCCAGCAAACTCTTCTTTCGTAATCACCGGGTCCCTTTGCCCTCCCTGCTGTGTCCCTGTGGACCTGCCAACACACAAACCTACTTAGCTTAATTTGACTCCCCTGCTGCAGAACGCTTCCAAGTGCTCCTCTGCAGTGCTCAGGTGCCTGGGGGAGGCAGCGAGAGGCTCTCTGAGCCGAGTTTGTCCTTTCATTTACCCCAGTGCTGAGGTGAAACAACTTCTCCCAAGTTCAGCAGCACACCCTGCGGCCGAGCCCAGTAGAAATTCAGGATAAGGCCACGGAAACTCAACATTGCCTGGAGAATAATTGCCACCAGAACTAGTGCTGTGGTAGGATGTCCAGTTTCTCTGATGCCCAGTACCAGTTGCAAGTTGGAGATGAGCCCTTTCAGACTCAACAAGTGCTGTTACAATGAAGCTCACACCTCCTCGCTGGTTGACAAGTAGCTTAGTATTGATTTAATGAGTTCCCTTTAACAGCCTCCAATGCTGCATTCCTTGGAAGATTAAGGGCTGTTGCTTTATTTTTCCCCTTCAGCTTCTTTCTAATGATGTTGTTACTGAGGCACAGGAGAATCTGAGATATGCCCTGCTTACCGCTGGGTGAACCCCATTTACACAGCACTTTTACTTCAGGAATCCTTCCAAACATTGCACAGATGGAATTTTACATCTGACAAAGGAAACAGATAATGTTTATCGAGCTTAAACCCCCTTAATACCGCCTGGGTTTGCATTTGCTTGCTCATGTGATTGTGCCTCTTCTGTGTTTTTAATGTCAAAAGTACTCTCCAGAGGCTGCTTTGAGAAATGCTGTATTTTTTTAAACCACTATAGATGACAATGTGCTTTATTGACATCTATGGAAACACTCACCACCCTTTCAAGATGTGGAAACACTTTTGTACTGAACTGTACAGGTACCAGGGAGCTCCATACAATCCTTGCTTCGAGGGGCCATCAGGCAAGCAATTCATTAAGCCCTGGCAAAGGAATCAGTGCCTTCAGCTCAGCAGAGCCGGCACAGGTCAGCCCGCCGTGGCAAAAGGACCATCATCACGCCTAAGGCAGATGAGGAGGAGCAGCCTTCTCTGGGGAATCTGGCACAGATTTGGATTCTCCAAGGTCTTGTTCCTGAGGACGCGACTTTGGCGGTCGCGGTGGGTCTCCAGGGCAGTGAGAGGCAACGGAGACGTGCGTGGTGGGATGGGACTGTGAGTATGAGCTCTCCATTTACCTCACTTCGGTGATCACACAGCAAAGGGGAGGGAAGGGAAAGCGCATCTCTGCTGTTTCTTTTTAAGGGAGAAACTAAGGGCGGGGATGGATGAAATGAACATTTAGAGCAGGAAGACGAGAGACATTTGCATTTTGCAAGTCAGAGTTTACTTGATCTGAGAGCCTCGCAGCAGCGCTGTTACTGAAAAGGCACTTGGTTTGTGGCCAAAGAACTGCTGACAGAAAAACGAAAGAAAGGAAAAGAGACTTGCAGAAACGCGGCGGATTGTTCCTCTTTAAAAGCAGTGGGCTGTCAGCCCGGCAGCGTGCGAGCTCTCCCTTCCAGCCAGAACACATTTCTCCCGCGGTTCCCCCTGTGCTGTGAACCGTGGTTAACCAAACACGGCGGTGAAAGTTTTAATTAAGGTTTATCAGCATTTCACGAACAACTTGGCAGAGGCAGCGGGGCCCCCGCAGCCCCCGGCGATGCCGCGGCCCCGCAGCCCGGCCCCGCCTGCCCTTCGCCGGGGCCGCAGCAAAATGCCCATCCCCAAAACCCTCGGGGCAGCCAATCTCCAAAGGACTCGGTGCTTTCCCACTGCCTGCGGGAAAGCCTCGCCACGGGCAAAACTTTGTAAACACGTCGCGACGCGGCTCCGGGAGAGGAAGCAGGGATGCGAACCGAGGATCCCCACGCCGGCAGGGAGAGCTGGCAGCGAGTTAACGCTGGCAGCGCCCAGCCCTCCCCTCTGCCAGCCTCCCCTTCCCTTTAAATAAACATCCGTGTACAAAGCAGAAGCCACTCCAGATCCCCCCCTCTTCCCCTTAAAAAGGGATTTCGAGCCCACACCGGCGCTGAGTTACAAACACACGTCCGACTCGCGGCAAAGAAAATGGGCCGTTCAGCGAACACAGCCCGTCCGGAGACGCTACTTCGTGAAAAACAGCAAAAGTACCTTTTGAATTCTTCCATCAATATCCAAATAAATACACTTGGGGCGGTAAGTTGAGGAGGCAGATCCCATCTTGCTACAGCTGGGCTTTCACGGGACTTGCTTCCAGTGTCAGAGCAGTAAATCAGGTTTATCCCACCAAGCCGAGCCACCGCTGCCTGGCAGTTTGGTGTCCCCGCTCTTCTGTATCCCACTGTACTCTCATTCTGGGAAGGTCCCTCCTCTAACATGCATGCATTTTGCTGTGCCTCTGTCTCTCTCTGCCACCTCCTTTTAGATTTGCTTCCCTCCAAATCCAGCTGCTTCGGACACAGAAATACATAGACTCCAGATGCTGTCTGCGAGTCCCCACTCCATTCCCATGGCAACAACCCCTCCTGGCTTTAGGGCTGAGAGCCGCTGGGCATCGGCACTGTGGCTCTGACCCTGAGACTGACCAGCTCCTGTTACGCACCAATACCATGTGGCACTTATCCTTCGGGGGGTGGGGGTGGCCTCAGGAGGGGGAAAAACCTTCATCAGGGTGGTGAGAGATGTAATTTGATTTTATGATGAAACAGGACCATAATTATTGATTAGTGCCTCTCCTGATGAGTTGCTCGCATCACGCAAGCAGTGTGGTGGGCTCCCACCTGGAAGTGCCCTGTGCTGGAACTGTCCTTTCAGACGCACAGTGCAGCTGAGGCTCGGACCACTTCAGCCCAAAACCCCAGCAGCTCAATTTCCACATCCCTCCTGTTACCATTACAAGGAAAGAAAAAAAACACAGCAGCTTTATTCCCCGCTGTAAGCTCCAGAAGCATGAAGAAAGCCTGAAGTCCATGCTCTCGCCCACCACCATCCGTGCCACCCCCAGAGTGAAGGAATTTGTTATTTTAAGGGACTGTGAAGTATCCTGGCAAAGGCATCTCCCAGGAGAAAAGCAGGAGGGAGCAAAGCATCGGCTCTCGCAGCGGATGCCGAATGCCATCTGCCGCGCCCGGGCTGTGCTGCGCTGCAGAGCTTGGGGGAGCTGGAGCGGCGGCAGCGCCGGGCGATGCTCGGTCACGGACGGGGGCGAGCTGGGGAGGCAGTGGCTCCTCCGCACTCGCAGGGGCAGAGGTGCCTGACGGGCTACAAGCCCACACGGCGGCTGGAAGCAGCATCAGCTCTCCGTGTGTTGTGATGGAGGGGCTGCAAGAACATTTCCCGGCCTCTTCGCTCGGTGGTGCAGGCTGGGTGAGCCGGGCGAGGGGCAGCGGGGGCGGTGCTGCCCGCCCTTGTTGTAGCTGGAGTGAGACACACCTGACCAGCAGCCGTGACTGTCCCTGCAACACACAGGGCTCTGACAGTGTGTGAAAGGGGTTCCTAAAGGCCGGAGGGCTGAGAGAGTGCCAGAGCCAGTTTGGGAGTCAGAGCCGGGCTGGCCTTTCAGACTGAAGCCAGGAGAACTCCTAATGCCCTGAGAGCCAGTGGCAAGGTGACTCTTTTGGGAAGTGCAAGCCTTTGCTTCACATCCTCTCTACCAGCTTGGAGCAGGCACTGGAAGTCTTCCAGGAGAGAATCTTTGCCACTGCTGGGCAATTAATTCCCTGGACTATGTTACAGTTCATCCCATAGAATATTCTGAGTTGGAAGGGACACAAGGATCATCAAAGTCCAACTCCTGATCCTGCACATGACAACCCAAATAGTCACACCGTAAGACGTCCTGTGGGCTGCCCTCTAGGCTGTCCTCTGGGCTATTTTGCAGTCTATCTCATAGACTATCCTGAAGGCTAATCACTTAGATTATTCCATAGGTTATCCCCATGGCTATTCTGACATGGCCACAGCTTCTCCCACTTGCAACAGCCCTTCCACATCAAGCCCACTGCTTCTGTACATCAGGCATAACTTCTGTGCCCCATCACTTCATACCCTGCATTGTCTTCATCCTGTTTTACTGTGATTCAGTCCTGAGTGACTTGGTTTACCTTGCCAAGCAGCAGGTAGCTGAAGAAGATGGCCAGGAACACAAAAATGCAGCCATTTAGAAAGAGGCATCAAGAGCACTCACACTGGGAGAGGTACATGGGGCATTTGGTCTTTAGAGGAGGAGGCTGAGACCTCCCTCTGCAATGACCCACTCCTGGAGCGGTCAGACAAGGTCGCTGGTGCATTGAAGGATTTCATCACATATCACTGAGACATCTAATAATCAGAGTCTCACACTGCTGAGTATCTACCTTTTGATTGCCATTTGAAAAAACAAACAGCTTCTCTAGCCACCTCTGAAATCCAGGTGATGATCCTGGTCCTGCCTCTCCATCCTTTTTGTCCTATCTACTCTCCCTAAAATAGTGTTCCTTAAGCTCTAGCAGATATCTCCATCTCCTTAACTACATTAATACTTTTTGGAAAAATTGCTTTGCTGTAAAATTGCTGACTATTGTGCTTTTCAAAAACTTTCCATGTAGAAGCGAATCTACAAAAGCTGAGCTCCTAGCAACTTCAACAAAAGCCTGATGCAACTGAAGGCACAGTTCAAGTCCATACCTGAAAGGCAATGAAAGATAGTATTCAAAGAGGATGTGCAGCTCCATGAGATCCCTGCCTGCCTTTAGTTGGCTTAACCTTCCCAGATTTCCTAATTTCATTATACACTGTGCAATGCAGGGCAAAAATTACCTGAAAGCATTGTCCTATCTTATCAAATCCTTCCACAGTTCATCAGCTGGGACAAATCCAGACAATCCAAAAAATCCAGACAATCCAGACAACAATTTTCCAGCACTTGCCTTCAAGGAGTGTTTTGCCCAGCTCAGGGCAGCACCAGGCTGTTTTCCCCCCTGACCACAGTCGGCACATCGAGAGCCACACAGCTCTGCTTTGCCTTCCCTGCTAAGCTGTTCTCTGAGGCCAACACACGCCTCTCTGTACACTCAAACCTTGAAAGTAGATGTGCCTTTTGGAGAGCTGTGGGGCTTGAGCCATTGGCCCAACGAGCTGGCAGTGCCCCAGCCAGATGTCACTCCCAAGGACTGAAAAAGGCGCTTCTGTTTCCCGCTCCTGGCGCCTGCTCCATGTATGTGGTTCAGAGGCAGCTTTATTAGGGTTTCCAAGGTGTAACCAGAGGATATTCAGATTATACATGGTTTGCCCTCAGACTTGCTGTGCTGAGACACAAGGCACCCACACTGGCTTTGCATGGGTTGAGATCTCCCCCTGCTGCAAACCCTGCTCAAAGGGAGAGGGAAAAGCTTTAGGGATCAAAAGGGCTGCCCAAGCCACTCTCCATGGGAGGCTGGGCTGGAATCGCACCATTTCTGTCTCCTCCTATCCCTGCCTGCAGCTGCCACAATGCAGAAGAGACTGAGATGATGAGCCATCAAGGACAAAATGGGGCAGCACCACAGACTGCCAGCCCACATGGTCTCTCCAAAGATCTGCCCTCATCAGTCATGTCTCAAGGTAGCAACATCCTGTGCAACAGTCTTCCCAAATCTTTCCTTTTCCCAAAGCATCCCCATCAATCCCAGTTGTCTATTTACAGCCATGGGATGGGGTGTCCCAGGCTTGCTTCCCCAGTCCTGCAGTCACTGGGCTCACACTGTGGCTGCCCCAGCCTCCTTAAAACTTGGGTTTCCTGTAGTACTCAAGAAATTTAGGTTTCCCTGGCAGCCTGCTGTGAGAACATCCAAACCTGGGAAGTGCAGGGCAGGGATCTTCAAAGGGATTAATACAGGGTGAAAAAAGCAAGATAATTTAAACCTTTCATTGAAAGATTTCCCGTTCAGTTTTCCTCTGAGAAACGCATTTCCACGTGGTTGCTGAACATTCTTCTCTTGCTCCGTGCTGTACTCTGGCTCTCCTTGCCCTTCGGGGATAAACTGAGGCATCTGGGTGCCCTTCCTTTTCCTGCTTTGCACCCCGGGGGGCTGTAGGGCTGGACACAGCACCAAATATCTCAACCCACCTTGAAGAGCAGGGACAGAAAACCCTGGGGTTTGTGCAAAGCCCAGAAAGTACCTGGGTGCCCTTGGAGGGGGCTGTTTCAGGTCTAAAGTTACATTTGGAAATGCCTCCTGGGCCACTGTGATGTCAAAGGTGCAGCCTGGCCCCAGAAGGTGAAGGGCAGCTGGAGCATGACTCAGGCCAAGTATTCTAAGGACAGTGATATATTTTCAACAAAGTTTGCCTAGAAGAAAACCCAGAGTTTTTCTTCAAATGAACTTTTTTCCTTACCTACTCCATATCTAAGCCTTCCAGGTGCTTCCTCTGCCCGCTAATACCTTCTCTTCCAGATCCTCTCCTTCAGCTGCAGGTCTCCTGCACATGTTTGTCCATCTCCACGTTCCCACAGGGCCTTGTTCTACTGCTTTACCTCTCCACGCTGTTTCGCTCAATGCCAGATTGCCCCTGGATCTGGGAAAGGTTTCCCTTTCACTTCCACAGCTCCTCTTCCTCTCCCTATTTTGCTCAGTCTTCTCTTCCTCCTTTTACCACCTTTGCTGTTTCGCTATTTTTCCTACTGGATGTTTCTCCCCCACAAACCTAAAGTCCTGCAGACTTTCTGCAGGAATTAGCTTTCCGTGGTGTTTACTGTGCTAACCTTGGCTGTGGCAGTGTGAGCTCCTCCATGCAGAGCATGGCTGACCTTTCCAGCCCAGCTCTCACTCCTTTCCATAAGCCTATGGAAAGAATATTCCTTGCTGCAGCATATGGAAATTTTAGCTCACTTCTTTGTATAGTTTTTTTATACGCTGCCAGGTTTCCACAGGACCAATCCTGGAAATGACCATATTGAATGCTAATTAGAGAATGATCGATTATTAATCTTGGGAGCTTTATATGATTCGTCCACATGGACTTTTGTCTCATTTGCCCCTGGAAGGCCATGTTTGGCCCTTCACCACACAGCACCTCAGCTCTCCACCTCACTCTTGGCTCCAGACTCATTTCTGGGTCTTGTTGCTCATCCCAGCCCCAGCCCCAGTCCACACGGTACAGCTGCAATCACCTGCATCCTGGTTTCCATGGCAAATCCCCAGGAATGTGGGCTGGAAGGGAGCTGTGACGTCTGACGTGGCTGGTCCGGGCACCAGGGGGCAGATACAGACCTCTGTGGGCGGGAGGCATTTTATTACTCACTCAAGAACCAGCTTTGCTCTTTAATCCAACAGTGTTGGCCACCTCGGTGATAATGCTGCCTTTCTTCTGATTACAATGGTTGTTACAATTCTGGTACCAGTAGTTCTCTTGTGTTTCAACACCCAGATGTACCAGTTTAAAGGCACAAATCTTGGAAAAGTGCAGCAAACACTGTTAAGTCACAAATACCTGTCCATGTGCTGGCTTAGAGAAGAGCACATTCAAGCCACAGGGAATCCTCCCATTTTATGAAAGCACGTGTCCAATACAGCATCTGGCAATCCTTGACTTTTATCTGTTGAGGAAAACCCCCTTCTTTCTCCTGCTCTGTGTTAGAAAATTTTTAATAATCTGTTTTCTAAAACAATACCTGGCAGGTCCCAGGTTGATTTCCTGAAGGTCTCCCAGTGGTGCAAACCCCTTGTCCTTCCCTTCTGGGTGCAGAAGCAGCTCAGCCTCCACAAGCATTTCCTGTCACTGCAGCACCAGCATCAGGTCTTTGGCACAGCACAGCAACCACCTTGTGTCCTGATTTCACTAAGAACACTTTGCACCACCCAGGTGCCCCCTTCTCCCTCCCAGGAGCAAGCAGGACCTTGGGAATCTCCATGCCCCATGCCATGGTGTGATGTGCTGCCAGCTGCCTAAGGAAAGCTTTGGCTGCTCCCTCTTCCATTGTAGCCTATCTGCTTGATTTTCAGCCTCCTTTCCCTCTCTGCGTTGCATTTTCTACCTCTTCCCTTTGTTCCTCACTCCACTCCCATCTCCTCAATCCAGCTGTCTGTTCCTAGGCCTTCACTTAAAGTCTGAAGAGAGCCAAGAGTGCCTTGTGCCTCTCAGTCTCACCCCAGGCTCTGCTGCAGGACGTGGATTGGACAAGGCAAAACACACACATGGGCCCCAACCTGCTTCTAACGACCCTGCTGCATCCCTGGAACGGAGCTGCTGGGAAAGCCCAGCTAGGAAAGCTGTGTTTTCACAAGGTTATGGAAGAAATTAAGAGACCCAACTGGAACTTTCAAGGAGCTGATGAGAAAAAAAGAAATGAAATTAAGTGTGCCTGGAGTCACCCACTAGATCATGCAGAGGGATGGTAGCCAAGAAGTGGAAAAATCAATTCCCTCTATGGGGCAAGGTTGGCTCCTGCTCTTGGCAGGAAAGCCTGAGCAGGGGCTGCAGCCCATGATCCCAAACTGGGTGGAAAGGGATATATGGTTCAACTTGCAGAAAACTGCTTGGCATTTTATGTGGTGCGGGAAAGTGAAGTTCCTTCAGATGCCTGTTTTGGGAGGCTGCCATCTGAGCAGCTCAGAGCTGTGCAGTGACTCACTGTAAATCAGCTATTCCATCTCTCTGACAAGCAGACCTCAGACACTCTAAAGTCTTGGCAACCTGAAGATTAACCCGAAGATTATGGGTTGCTAATACCGGTGCCAGCCTGATGTAATCTGTTTCACAGATGTGGGGGCTGGGGCACAGGGGTGTCCCTTTTGTGTCTGAGCCAAAGATCTGACATGGGCAGAGCAGGAGGGAGTCACTGCTGCATCCCTGACTCACCCCTGGGTGCCTCCTTGTCTGCACTCTGACAATCACCCCCTCCTACAACAGGAGCCACCACCACATCAGCAGCAACGTCTGTGAAAGGTTTCACTGCTTGGGGTTGGGAAATTGCACCTCAGCTGCATCACACCCACATCCCACTACCATCAGAGCAAAGCCATGTGAATTCCTGGGGGGGGGGGTTAGCAGAGAGGGACTTTGAACAACTCTTTGCACTACATTAAATATTAGACTGTCTACATTGACATTATTTTTAAAATAGCTTCATAATATCTCAAATCTGTAACATTTTTATATAATATACATATTTTCTCGTATTTGTTCTGTTTGCATAGTGCTTGTTTCCATTCACAGGCAGAAGCACATTTTCTCAATAAGAGTCTCAGCTTTTAGGGGGGAGGCCAAAAAAAGCCACAGACTCTGTGTGAAAAAGATGACAAAAGCCTCCAGTAGCACTGAAAGTGTCTGATCCGCTCCACGAAAATACTGAAGGCAGTGTGAAATGGGGAAATTTTAAACTATTCTTGCCAAAGAACTAAGTTTGAGTGTTTCTTCTCCCAGGAGTGTCACCTAGACAATCACCCAGCACACATCTCTGCAGAGTGTTCTCATCATCTCCAAAAATCACAGGTACAGCCAAAGAAACTCGACAGATTGGATGAGAAGTCATTAGTGTCTTCTTTCAAGTAACACCTTTGTGGCTCTTCTTTTAACTTCTATTTTCTGAACCTGACTGTTCATCCATGTCATGTACATAAGCTTTCTGCTAGAACTCTGAAAGCCAGAAACTCTCACTGAGGAAAACTGAACTGAGATTTTCATGCAGTAGGAGAATTCAATTTCCTGAGGAAACAGTGAACATCATGAATTAATGGTATGGTCAGGAGAAAGGGCAGTGCTGAAGTAATACAGAAAATGAAATGGAAGTAGCTTATGGGGGGAGGGAATGCCTTGTACAAAATCTGAACTTTTTTTTACAAACTGTTCACTGTGAATTCTGCAGCCTCCATTTGACTGAACAGAGGCCAAGTTTTCACCACAGTGCTGGGTCTCAGCCCATACCTCCCTTTCCCTCCTGCTCCCTTCTTTTCTTAGAGATGGCCCCAGACAAACCTTTTACTGAGAAGCTTCTCCCAGAGGGGTCTCCTTCCTAGTCCTTCATCCTCCCTTCCTTCTTCCTGCCTTTTTTTTTTTTTGAATGACCTTCACTGGATTCACCCAGATTTTTTTTAATCCTGTCTTCCTACTTTCAGCTGCTTCCACACGACTTGGACACTGGATGTGAAGGCTTTTCCCTCCTTGGATCTCTCCCTCTGTCCAAGTGCTCGACAAAAATGAACTGCTGGCTCTTAGCCCTTGCCTAAAAGCTTCCTGTCGGCAGCAAACAAGTTTTCAGACAAGAAACTGAGATCAAGAACATACAGAAATAACCACAGAGAAATAAAGTAAAAGCCCAGGACGCCCCCACTGAATAGGGCACAACATTGTGTGCAGCTTGTCTCTCCAACCTCACACCTTTTCCTTGCACTTTCACTCTGTTTCCTGCTGCTCTTCCATCAGCATCATCTCCTCTGACCTCTGCTCCTCGCTCTCTGTCTCGGTGCCTTCACCTGCCACAACTGGAGGGGCTCCACACTTTCCCCCCCTGCCCCACTTCATCCAAGGATAAGATCTCCCTTCATTCTGCCCTCCAGCCCCACTGCCAGCAGTGCCAACAGCTCTCTGCCTCCTCCTGCCCAAGGAACGGTGCCCACGAGCAGCAGCAAAGCCCCAGAGCCAGAATCCCTCACCAGCAAAGCAGGACTCCTGCAGACACGCAGGGCCCTGCTTGCTTTGGAGTTTGACCCCAGGGCTAGGGAGAGAGCCAAAGGCAACACATAGCTTTGTTTCACTCAATAAAATGGTGCTTTTGGTCTGTTTTCCTTCAGCACCTCCCTCTGCCCTCCTCCCACGCAAACACACCAGAGTGAGGACTGAGAATGGGGCTGTGTTTGAAGAAGAGGAGCTGCTGTTCAGCATGTGCCTGGTTAGTGTGTGCATATCTGTGTGCACATCCATGTCTGTGTGAACCTCCATAAAGCTTTAAGGCATGACAAGCATTATGAACATGTTTCCTTTCCCCTCTCCAAACACACACACACCACTAAGACATATGGTGGCTCCATGAATTAAATATTGCTGGTGTGTCACAGAATCATAGAATTGTCTGGGTTGGAAAAGACCTCTGAGATCATCAAGTCCAACCCTTGGGCCAACTCCAGTCCCGTCACCAGATCATGGCACTCAGTGCCATGTCCAATCACACTTTAAAAACCTCCAGGGATGGGGAATCCACCCCCTCTCTGGGCAGCCCATTCCAATGCCTGAGCACTCTCTCTGCAAAGAAGTTTTTTCTGCTCTCCAACTTCAATTTCCCCTGGCAGAGCTTGAGCCCGTGCCCCCTTGTCCTATTGCTGAGTGCCTGGGAGAAGAGACCAACCCCCACCTGGCTGGAACTTCCCTTCAGGTAGTTCTAGACAGTGATGAGGTCATCTCTGAGCCTCCTCATGTTGCAACAAACATCACCATTACATCCTGTTCCAGCATTGCTGAATATTAAGAATTTCCAATGAGTCCTCCAGGAGATACCCAAACCTCCTACAAGATTAACACATCCCAACACTACACTACTACTTCTCGTGCCTTTGGAGTCCAGTTTCTCCCCAGTGTTGCCACTGCTGCTCCCTGCATGCACCTGCTCTATGTTTGTTTTGTCAGGATCCCTTAAGGGCCTTCAGCAACCAGCTCTGCTTCTCGTTCTAAAGGTGAGAAGGTTTAAGATCAGTGAAGTCCTTCTGAGACACAAAATCCATCACCAAGGACTACTTTTGAAAGCATTCTGCCCTTGGCATCCCAGCCCAGCACATCACCCCAGGGAGCATCAGCTGTGCAGGCAGCCTGGAAACCTGTACCAGGCAGAGTCCAGCAAAGGCTGCACGCTTCCAAATGATCCAGGATTTGATTCTGGGTGAATTGAACTGTAATTCACAAAGTAATTGCTTGGACAAACTTGCTTGGAAACACTCATGCCACAGAATACTAAACTTGCTGCAAAGTCATGCAGCACTAGAGCATTTTTTTTGGCCTAAAAAATAAGACTATCAAGACAGTTTATCATGGGGTTGTTTGTTGTTGTTGTTCCCAGCAGAACCCATTTAGGAGGGCAATTTCAACTGTGCTTGAACAACAGAGATGGGAAACATAACATAGAAGGCAGCTCCTGATGTTTACAGGGATGCATAAGGTGACTGTACCAGAGCTGCTAATCATCCATTTTGACTGCTTTAATGGGTCTGGGGAGTCTGAAAAAACGGCCTGTAGGAACCAGTCTGCATTCTGAAACCACACTGCCTTTCTGATGACACACAGGAATGACATTTCAATGCTGCTTTGACAGATGCATTATTTTATTAGATGATTTCAAGCAGGCAAACACAGGAGCTTTGTTTTCCCTGTTAGTGTAAGGCTTACATCATCTGAAACATTTCTACTGAGAGGTTTCATTTCAAACGACAGGGAAAATTGTTCTGGGAACTGCATGTGCTAGTTCTGCATCAGATTTTCAGGAGATTTCATCCATTCTAGCAGCATTTCTAGGTGCTTTGCTGGAGAGGGATTTCATCCTCCTCAAAAGCTTATTTGCTGACAGCTGAGGTAAGTTTAGAGTCTCATCATTTGCCTGACAGGGAATTGTATGGCAATTTAGTCTGTCTATTCTAATGCAGGTATCAGTCCTAAACCAACCATTCTTGGGCTTCTCCACCTACATCCTGGATTTGTCAGTCCACCCAGTTCTGCCTTTTTGGGTTGGTGACCCCTATTTTGAGAACTGTAAAAATCAGAGCAAGGAAATCAGAAGGTTTTATTTTTCTCTACTTTCAGCAACATTTTTGCAGGCAGACACACAAACCAGCTGATAGTGGATTTCCCTTGGTGCCAAGCAAGAGCAAAATTTGGGAAAGAAAATATGCTTTTGATATTTTTTTTAACTTCTTTGATTCTTTGTTACCATACTTTCTTCCTTTCATGTTCCAGGAAAGCTGCAGTGAGAGGAAAAGGGGAAGGAAGCTTTATAAAGACTTCTAACAGCAACAGCTAAATTAAATCCTGTTGTTACCTACTGGTACAAAACTAAACCTGGAGATTCTGCCACAGAATGACACAACATTCAGCTGCTTCCAACCAGGTGATCAGAGCAATTTAAGAATTAGATTCAGAAGCTGCTCTACTTATTAAGCTGAAGCCTCATTTGGCCTGTGGTGAAATTGGGTGACTCAGACTTGAATATAATACTCAGTCCTTGAAGCCGAAATAATACCACTGTGTTGGTAAAAAATTTCAGAAGAAACTCACTCCTTCCAAAGTATTGCCTGTATGTTACTCAGCTATGATGGGCTGCCTGTACCAACTACCCTTTGTGTCACAAAAAAGAGAAGGTGAGAACTCAGAAATTATTAATCACTTTGCTTCAGCATAAGAACTCAGGCTGCTGCTCCCAATTCTGGCCTCAGCACAAGAAGCTGCTGCTGGTTTATGCATAACCCAAGAAATTCAGACCACCCATTTAGGATTTAGGTACCAGATAAACTGAAAAGAACCCCAGCCTTGTAACAGCATTCCAGTGTTTATACTTACATGGCAGTTCTCGTGAAGTCAGCTTAGTGTCCTCCTGCTGAAACAAACAACTGGACCAAAGGGAATATTGTGGAAAGGGGGGGATTCGTCAGCTGCTTTAGAGAGAAGGAGGGAGAGAAACTTTGCCCCCAGTATAACCACGAAGTAAAGAAAACATCCTTCAAATCCTCTAGGTAAGCACAGCATCAAAAGAGACCTTGGACACATTTTTGCAGCAGATGTCCTGATGCAGGAGATGATCAGGCTCCTGAAGAAAGTTTGGCTCTTCTATTCCCAGTTTACCGGCTGTGAACATTTCCCTGCAGCTGAAGGGTAACTGGTACACAGAGGAAATGCAGAGAAAAAAAATAAACCCCAGCATCAACTAATTATCTCCTTATTTCAAACTGGAAACTAACAAAAAAAAAAGGGAGACAAAGAAGGAAACAATTAACATTTTATAACAACCCAATTTATTACACACAGGCAGTGAGACACATAACACAACGTTAAGGTCACTGGACATGAGGCAGTTAAATCTTCCCCTCCCCTCTCCCCAGCTGTAAGGATGACAGGCAGATTTTTAACTGAGCATGGCAGCAAATGCAGTTCAAGGTTCCCAGAGCCCTGGAGGACACAGACACAACCCCCTCAGCAGGCTCTGCAGTCCCTCCCGAGGCTCGTCCTGTCCTGCCATTGCGTGGCTGCTTCAGCAGAGCCAAACAACATCAAACCAGACTTGCTCTAAGGTGAAAGTGATGTAGGTCAGTACTCAGAACATCCTAGCAGAGGCAGGGACAAATCCTGAAATAATCTAATCTAACTACTTACTTCATATACAGACCATAAAATTTCATTCAGACCAGAGAACATCATCATCATCAATCCTGGACCTCACTGTTTGATGGAATTGTGAACAATCTTCCCAACATTAATTCCATATGAAAACCAGCAGCCTCCAACAGCTCTAAACATCCTCTGATTTCATTTACACCACCTTACACTTGCCTAATTTTGAAAAGCACTTGTCATATAAACACTGGAGAACCAACAGCAATGGAACAGATACCCAAACCCAAGCACAGGCAGGTCAGCCAGAGTCCGAGGCAGCACAACATTGGCACAAACACACTGGTGGATTCCAGTTGTTATTCTAAGGATATTGTGCCACAGGCACATACAATAACCTCCTGCAATGGATGGTGGAATCCCTTCTGGAATTTCCTCACTGGCAAAACTGAGGAGTAGATCTGAGTGCATGGAGCGGGTTGGCAGTTTAACTCACAGGCAAAAGAAGTCTCAAAGCAACCTGGGAACACATCACCACCCTCCTTGCTACCTGTTTTAATTTTTCCCTCCCTACAAACCCTTCCTAGACACCATGGAGACAAACTTCCATGGAAGTGTGTCCACAACAGCCAGAGTGTTCACAGAGGTCCAAGTACCCGCTGGAGGCTCCTGCTCCCAGTCAGGCAGAACAAGCTGGGACTTGGATCTCCCTTCTTTTATAAGGCACCCCAGCTATTATTGGCCTGTTCCTGGAAGGCACATCAGGCACATTTTGATCAGAAGTTCTGTAACCAGATATTGTTTTCCTTTCCAATCAGTTTTTTAGACATTGTATCTCAGGCAGGGGCACATAAACCCCATCAAACAGAACAGAATCAGGACAATAAATGTTCAATATGATCAGAGCCAAAGAGAAAGGTTAAAGCTTTTCAGTTGCAGTTCCATATATACTGAACAGCAAGCAAAGCAGACAACAAAGTGTTACTTAAAACTACGCTGTTGAGCCAGACTTAATCCCTGACTCAAGGGAGTGTCTCCTTCCCTGCTACACCACAGCAAGCAGAATGCCCCATCCCATGCAGCTGCCTGCAAACACTGATGTTGTTGTACAACCCACAATCCCACAAGAAGAAAATAAATTACATATTAAAATTAATAAGGGCACTGTTTTTAAAACAAAGTGTTCTAATTTGTTCTCCTAATGAACCATTTTTGTTATTCTCACATAGGACAGGAGTGCTGTCCCAGCAGGGCTATCTGTCCTTTGACCAATAAATGGAGCATTTCTTCATGGAGATGTAAAAAATAAAGAATTCACCATTTCTCATTTTATAACAGAATCTTTTTATTTGACACAGGTTGGTAAATGGATAAAATTCACAATAACCAGCATTAAAAAACAACAAACAAACCCTGCAGTCATATTTAAATTTGGCTGTACCTACTGGTCACTCACATTTCTAGTGACAAAATTTTATCAGTCATTTCCAGATTAATGGATATTGACACCCAATACTAAGTAAACACACACTTTATCCACAACTTGGGGGACCTTTAGGGATTTTAAGAAAGACAAACAAATCTTTATCTTTTTGCCCCACAATTTTGTAGGTGGAAGGAACCAAAATGGTGCAGATTAACATGGAAAGAGACACACTAAGAGTGCCAACTCCTGCCTACAATTGATGGAAGGAAGGACTCAGCCCAGCACCTTCAACTTTTTCATTATCCCATACCCGAGTCACTGAAGTGCAAAAGCTATTCAAATAAATAAATAAATAACAGCAGCAGCCCCAACAAGTAAAACTCAGAACACAGTTAAATTATCCGTAACTGCAAAGTACAATGAAAAGATTTTTAAAGTAAGACTTCAGCCCACAGGGAACAGCTCCTCAAAATCTGACCACAACATAGTTTGATTTGTTTTGATATACTAGTATAAAGCTCTACATACCTTTTTAGGGAGAAGGGAATGGGATCTTCAGCTAAAGGATTCCTTCACCCAGCCCTCCCTCTTCACACAGCCACTGAAGTTGTGCCAGTATGGATGTTTTGGGGTTGCAATGTTATTATTCCCCCATCAGAGGCTGGTTCAGTCCACTGGGATGACAGTCCTTTCAGGTAACATTGCTGCTGAATTCCTTCACATTTAACTACAGCCCCAAGCCCAGATTTATGCATTCAGATGTTGAGACCATCCCCAGTGGTCTAAACAGGTTTCCTCAAAGTGTGTGAAGTCAACAATTCACGCACGTAACTGCAGGCACAGGGCTCACCTACAGTTCATTTGCCAGGCCCCCAGACCTGCCTTAAGGCCCTGTGGGACTGAGGTCTTCCCTGTATCTCAGCAAAACAGGTAAAAATGAGCACCTTCCTACCCTGTTCAAGTCAAGCATAAAGCACGTGCTGAAACATACCAGTGAAGCAACTCAAAGACTGAACAGTGGCAAAATTACAGCCCTGGAAATAAGATGATGTGCCAGCACATGGAACACAACACCAGCAGCTGATGGGACATCTCTGCAGGACTGTTTTAGTGTTCTGTTAATTTAGTGTAAAGACTGCTGCAATGTTTCACAAAACGTAGAGCACAGTTCAGAACAAGACATATCCCTAGAGCTTTAATAAATACAGTTAAGGACAACACACGGTTTAAATTATCCAGCCTTTGTGATCTAAGTATAAACACCTCATACAAAAAGGATTTCTTTTCACTTTGTACATCTCAAAAAAAAAAAAATCACAGAAACATCTGTTTGCAAAGCAGCTGTACAAAGAACTGATATGTTCTGAAGACATTAAACCATCTATTTGCTGGGTAACACTAGTTACTCAAATGTTCTCTTACAAACTACCACCTACATAAGTAATTTTTCTGATATTTTGGCTCCAAATCTGAAATTCAGAGCCACTTGAAATGAGCCACTTGAGAGAGATTTCCAGATATTAAGGCCCTGATCTGACAACAACCTCCATGCTCACACCCCAGCACTGACATCACAAGTACCCAACAGAGATCTCTGTGCCAGTGGGCACTGAAGCAGCTCATCTGCTCAGTCCACAAGTGCTTTAAGTAAAGGGCAGCTCACAGTTCTCTGCCACCCCAAAGAAAACACCTCTCATATCAACTCAGCCTGGTAAATAACTATGTGATGTTTATACAACCAGCTTATAATGCCCTGAAAATCATTAGAGCCCTCAATGGAAATTATGACTCATAAACTGCTGGGTTTTTTGCTTAGGACTCCTTTTTTGCACAATCCTAATTGAGGACTAACATCCATGTGAAAATTGCTAACTACAGTACATGGCAAGAGCAAATTCCATCTCATTACCTACCAAAAGACTGGATGTTGTCCTTGGGAAGTAGGACTGTAGTTAAAACCTAATAATACAGTGGGTGGTTATTGTCTGAGCAGCTTCAAAATACTAATAGCAGCACATCTTAACAACCAGCTGATAATGTCCTCTATAAAGTGA
Source organism: Sakesphorus luctuosus (assembly GCA_013396695.1). Taxonomy (NCBI): domain Eukaryota; kingdom Metazoa; phylum Chordata; class Aves; order Passeriformes; family Thamnophilidae; genus Sakesphorus; species Sakesphorus luctuosus. The sequence goes on from VWZD01004318.1 coordinate 1,192,726, forward strand.
TGCCCTCAATGTACACAAGATGACATAAGAGACACATACTTTGCTCACTGACACTGGGACAGTCACTGCTGGACTGGTACAATTTCCACTTCCTTCTGGTCTAATTTTGCCTTGATTTTTGGCAAGTAACACAGTTCATAATTTTAATTAAAAATATCCTAGCAAAGGAAACAAAAAGGCACTTGGTATTTCTCTTTGGCTCAGCTGAGGCGTGCTGCTAAAACCTTCCCAAAGTTCCCATCTCTTCATCTGATGAATATTTGCCATCCTGAGGTACTTACTCATGTGCAAAAATAAAGAGCTTCAGGGATTTACCAGTTGCATTTCTCACACTACTTCCAGTAAAGGTGCAAAGTTCTTCACCAAACAGAATCTCTCAAATATACAATAGTACGTCCCACGAGGTTTGGTTTTCAGGGAAGAGCTCTGACCACTTGCCACAGTCCTTATTCCAGCTCTGGCCTCGTAGCTCAGTGCTCTTTAAACCTGGGAAAGAACAAACCAGGCAGGAAAAGCTGAAGTGAGAAGTGTAACAGCCACCATCTCTAAGATGGAGGATCCATCCCCTGCCCTTGTCCAAAACTGCAAACAAGGGGCTCAATTCAGATTTTGCATCTGTAAGTGTAACCCAACCCCACTGATTCAGTGCAGGTTTTCCCCCTCAATTCAAACCCCTGTAAATTCAGAGTCACCCTTTTCTTTATGGAGACCTTTTGGACAAAGTTGCATTTGAAACTATTATTAAACACAGACCAAGCAATCGAGTGGCTTATTTCCCCTCCTGCATGACCAAGAGACTGTGACTGAGCTGTGTTTTCAGATACTTTTCAAAAGCAGATGTTCTAAATAAAATCATTCTTGATTTGAAAACATCCAACTGAGATTACTCTTTCAAAGCAAAATAAAACCACACATAAATGGACAGACAAACTGTACCATTTTCAGTCTACATGTCAGTATTATGAGGCAAAGGTGTGACTAGATAATCTTGGAGGTCTCTTCCAATCTTAGTGATTATATATGGAAGGCTGAACACACTTACAGGGTGTGATCTGTGTCACACTGAAGCTCCTTCTGAATAAGACGGAGTAAGAGCTGCAAAAACAACCATATTATCTTTGTTAGAATCTATAAACAGATAAATCAGCTAAGAAACTTGTTTCAGCATAAGATGTTTACTGATATTCAGAGAGTTCCTCAGCTGAAATATTACCCTCTAATGCTGAATTCAGTTAAAAAAAATAAACTTAAAGATTTACAGGTGCTCAATATTTGGAAGAGGAGTTTTCACAATGAATAAGCACGAAGAAAGTAATTTCCTTTTTGCAAGAAAGAGATCAATTTCTTCATAAAAACCAGAATGTGTTTCTGACTACTTTGCCAGCAAACAAATAAAGAAACCAGCAGAGGGAACCCAAGACTTCAAGAAAACATGGCAGATAGAAATTCTAGAGCAAAGAAGTATGTTAACTGTTATTTGGAAAAACAGCTCTGTGTGTGAAAAGCTTTAATCAATGCAATTAGTCAAGATGAGTAAAGACAGTCATGTCTGTGTGCCTGTGCAGGATCAGAACTTTCAAGTGCACTTTAAAAGGTCTACTAAGATAGTACCAGGAAAGTGATTTTAGATTTAAAATTGGTGATTCTCATGTACAGAATTAGAACTTCCAGGGTTCCTCACTGTTTCAGCTTACATTATCCTCAGACTCTCAAAGTTATAAACGGAAGTTTCTTCACTATTATTAGTGTTTTAAGAAGTTAAACCTAACATTTTAGAAGTACAGAAGTAGCCAAGAATGACAGAACTGAATACCACATAAGAGTCTAAAGCCCCTGCAGGTACCCTTGAAGAAATAACATTTGAACACAAGCATCTTTATGCTGTACTGCAAAGGACAGGAAAAGCAGAACAAGAGTTACACAAAAAACCAATTTATGACAACAGCAGAGTCAAACCTCTAAAGAACAGAGCTTTGCAAAGGTGTTTTAATGGATTCTGCAAAGAAATGTGGCGAGGTATTTTTTAACTAGGTTTTAGTAACTATAAAAGAAAAAACCTCAGAGCTTTAAGTCTACTTGGGAGAAGTACAACAACCTCCCAAACCTCGTTCTGCAGCAAGAAACACCTAATACTGAAACCAGCACAAATGAGAATTTATAAAGCTGCTGACTACCAGTGAAAAAATATTCAACTACTAACTTACATTATCTATTTACTGAATTTCCAGAGATTTCACACCTTAAATGTGAAAAAAATTACTTCAAAATTGTGGGTGTAACTTGAATTCAGGGAAAAAAAAGCCTTAACTGTAACTCAAAGCAAGACTTTCCTGTGTCAGGCAGGGGGTGGTGTGACACACTCAGCACTCGCTCCTGAGAGTGTTTCAGTCACCCCTGCCCTTTCATGAGCACTTCCCCCCAGGATTTCAAAGGAGAGGAGAAGCAGGTGACACTTCAGGACACCTCTGAGGTAGTTCATAGCATCATTCTGCTCTGGGGGAGAACAAAGCAGGTCCAGACACCTGCCAGGGGAATCTGTGGCACACACAAAAACGTAACCTACAGGTGGGTGCAGCAAGACTGATTTCAAAGGTACAGCAAGACTCGCCTTCCCTCTTCTTGTGTCTTCCTTGGTCTTTAAAAACACAGTAGAGCAAGTCAGAAATGAAAAAACCCAACCCCAAAGCCTCTTCAGATCTTTCTCTCAAGCATACAGGAGCTCAGGAATAAAAAAAGGAAAATGGATGTTCTTTGAATCAAACCACCACGTGTGTGCTCCACTCCTGCACTCTGAACATCTGCTCCTGCTTACTGTCAAAAGTTAGGATGCCAGTTCTCCACCTAACCTAGTGCAGCAGTTTTAGGGCCCATCTGGAGAATGTGATGTATTAACTTTCAACAGCTTCATTATCGTGGTGATTTTGGTGATATAGCAATGTAGGGAAACATTTGTTATTGCTTTGCTCAACTGCCTTTCAAGAAAACAGAATTTATTCTGCCATGAGTGGAACCTGAGACAACTTCTAGGTCTGGATATGAAAGTTTACTTACAATTATGCCTGCTGGAAGCTGCTCAGCCAGCAATTAACAGCTGTTAATTTCTGTTGCTCAGGAATTGAAGTGCATCAGAACTAATCTGCACTTTTGATTAAAATTGGATGAGAACCTCAAAATGAGAAAATTTACACTTTAATTGAAAATTTCCTGCACAATGGAAGTTTCAAAGAAGATGGAGTATTGAAATTGCAAAAGGAAAATTTGCATTTTGGGGTAGTTTAGCACAAATACACAGCAACTAAGCAGTATTTGTAGACTTACTAGCAAGGCACATGCATCTGCCACCATGAGCATGTAAAACACGTTGTTCCAACCAGATGGGGAAATAAGACCAGCCAAGAGAGGCCCCAAAGCTGCACCTAAAATAAAACATTGGTATTGTCAGAACTGTGCAATGTAAGATTTACTGTACTGAAATGTAATTGTTCTGAGTTAGACTATCAATTTTTCCACCTAGTTTAGGTTAGATATCAGGGAATGGTTTTTCCCCCAGAGGGTGGTTGGGCACTGGAACGGGGTCCCCAGGAAGTGGTCACAGCATCAAGCCTGACAGAGCTCAAGAAGTGTTTAGACAATGCTCTGAGAACCATGGTGTGATTTCTGGGCTGTCCTGTGTAGGTCCAAGAGTTGGACTCGATAATCCTGGTGGGTCCTTTCCAACGCAGCATATTCTGTAGTTCTAATTAACTCAGGATTACCTTATGTATTAAAACATCCCAAAAAGTGGAAAACTTAACAGGTACAGAGGCAAGCCAGAGAAACCTAACACAGGGAAGCTGGAATACTAAATGTGTGATAAATGTTTGCTTTTGGCTGAACAAAACGATCAGCCAGTATTAAACTGAATTCTACTCAACTTCCCTTCCACATACCAGTGCAGAGGGCATGAATAAAACACCCCTGATCCCAGAAACAGCCCAATGCCCTCTACTTCTGCTGTCTGTGCCCAGGATCAGTCTACCACCCTGTTCCTCCCACTCTCAGGTGTGGGACCACTAGAGGTTTCAGGCTAAGTATGCAGCATTCCCTATTTCCAAAGCTGTTCTGAGTCCTGGGAAGATGTAAGCTGAGGAGAGCCACGTTTCCCAAAGATCCTTTGCTTTAACCTACCCCAGCAAAGGCAGGTGGTCTCCAGCTCTGCCTTACCTACAGATCCAGTTCCATCGATGATCGCTGTCACTGTGGACAAGGCTCTTGCGTTCCCTTTCAGGCTTTTATGGGTACCCTGAAGTGACAAAGATGGCTTAGACCCATCCTGAGCTGAGCTCTGAAGAAGTCCTTACAACATCACCTAGTTCACATCCCTCCAAATGAATTAAATATTGCAAAGATGATTTAAATATCTCGCAATGTCAGGCCCCACTTTCCAGCCAGCAGCTCCTTCAAGAAGGCTAAGGATAAAACAGACAAGGCATGGTGGCCACCTTGTACTTGTCAAGACCTCCAGGCCAAGGATAGGGCTCCAGATATTTATGTCCTGCTCCTTGTTCTGTATTTAGCATATTTGTAAGAGGACTTTTGCTTCTTGCTTCATGCCTTAAGGAACTAACATCTTCCAAAGCAACCTTCCAAAGCCTCCCTAATGAATGGCAACGAGGTGAATGTTTTCACATGGCATTTGTGACCTGATCCAGCTGGAAGTGCTGGCAGCCTGAGGAACTGCAGGGCAGAGGGCAGCACATGTATCTTGACCTTTTATTTTTACATACTTTTACTTTTGTAAAGGTTATGTGCCAGGTATAGCTTTCTGCTCTGATGGCAAGTAAGTCACCAACTCATCTCTCACAGATACAGCTCCTCCCCTCATTTAAAGATATAGGATATAAAAAGAGAGGAGGCATCTGTGCAGAGGCCTGGCTTTGCATGCAACCCTCACATTCACTTTGGGCTGTCATCTACAAGATTTGGTGTCTTGTTAGAGGTCAAGAATAATTTAGAAGTCTCTCACAAGCATTACACTCTTTCATATTAAGACATAAACTAAAATTATCTCAGTGGCTGAGTTCAGCACTGCCTTTTCAGACCCTTTGCTCTGGGACAATGCAGCCCCTTCCCTGCTGACCCTGCAGAAGTCAAAGAGCTCTCTCTGGAGGCCAAACTCCCATAGAGGAAGCAGAGGGGAAGTCAAACTCACCAAGTCAGCAGAGACAGCAGTGGTGATCAGAGCATAAGGGCCATTCACCAGGGCACCACTGATAAGGAGCATCACTGTTCAAAGTTAAAAAAAGTAGGAAAACTGAGTTAACTGAAAGAATGTTAACAGGGGCATCACAGCCTATGGTTCCCAAAAGGTTTAACCTCTCCTTGGCTCCCCAGACCCCATTACAGAATTGGGAAAGGAAGAAAACCAACATCTATTCCTCCCTCTCTACATTGCTTATTCCGTGATGTGAATTTTCAACTATATCAGAAGATGGAGCTGAGTCAAAAACATTTCCCAGGGCCTTTATTGATCCTGGTAGATCAAAGAAAGGGGAAAATTTGACAAAACTGCCTCTGAGAGCAGGGGTTGTTCACAAGATACACCCAGAAGCCCCTCCTTTGCTTGCACAGTACCAGAGGACCGTAAAACTGAATGAGGCCTTTAGGTAGGTGAGACAGTACTGTCAGCACTTGTGTTTTAATTTCTGTTTTGAGGTAACAGATAGAAAGCCACAAGTGAATTCAGTCTACACAAGTAAACTTTGCTGTCAGAAGTACTACAAGTGGTCTTTAAACACCTCTCACATTTGGCATAGGGAATAAAATAAAAAGCTGCACTGGCACAACAAGCTCCAGAAAGAAGACTAATTATATGAACTAAATCACTGTTCCTGTGCCAACCTTTACTCATTTCCTACCTTCTCCCTTTACCCTGTAAAAACCCTGCAAAACTAAGCCTAAGGAACTTGGATTCCCTACTTCCTCCTCTAAAGGAAAAGATAAAATAGAAAAAAAGGAAAGAGCATCAAAGCATCATAAATTAAAAGCTCACAGAAAGCTAGGCAAAAATATTTTAAAAATACTCACCTATAGTAGCCTCAAGGCCCATTTTACTGACTGTAGAGAACATGTACAACTGCAAAGACAATAAACAAGCATTCTGAATACCAACACACAGACTAATCCCAGGTTCCTCATTTTCCCCATGTTAACTACAAAATATCTTGGTATCAAGTGAAAGCTGTTTCCATGTTTTACTAACCCCTTTTAGATGACAGCAGAATGACTTTGGTTGGATATAGGAGGGAGATAAGGGGTATGATCCTATTTCTCACCATGTCCTGTCATAAGAAAGGGCTGTGTTATGAGACCCCTCAGTTTTAAACTCTCCAATTACAGCTCCAACATGGCACAGAATACTGCTCACAAAAGAACCAAAGAAAAATTCATCTCCCATGTACAACTGCCAGCTTTCCAAGAGCTAAAGCACAGATACTTTGGCCTTTGAGCAGCTAAAATTCTGGCTAAGAACTGAACATTAGACTTTATGAGTGAAACTTTCCACATAATCTATAAGCAATAATACATTACACTTACTTGCTTGTTTAGTGAAGGCAGCCCCAATATCTATGCTTGGCTCTACTTTTCATGTCAGCTTTTAATCTGGCCTGAACTCTTTATATCCAGGTCTTCTGACTGTCTGTAGAACTGTCCCAGGAATGCTGTCACAGTGTCAGCCACAGCTCTAAGAGAGGGGCTAACTCTTACCGTGGGTGCTGCAAGCAGTAACATCATCCCACAGGTTGATGCCCTCTTCTCCAGCCTGTCTGAAATGAGACCTGCCAGAATTCCACCTGAAAGAACACACAGGTGTGTGAGGAAAACACTCAGTGCATGTTTTACACAAAGGACATCGGTTATACTTAATGAAACACAACCCAATGACTTTTACTGTACATTTATACACAGCAGGACAGTGTATGAGCCTGAAAACTTAATTCACACAGCAGAATACTCATTTTGACTTTAATATAACAGAAGCAGATTATTGTTCTTCGTGGTTTTTTCCAACCAAATATCCAAGGCAAAAAGCCTTTCTGATAGGTCCCCCACTACTGCTTTCTGGAATCCAGCTGAGCTCAGCTACTCACTCTGCTGTCCTGAAATGCAGTTCTCAAGTTTTTTGTCTATGTGACACTTCAGCCAGGGGAAACAAGCTATTCAGTATCTTGTGGCAAATGAAATACATGGTTTTCTCTCCAGGTAGTCAATCCAAGCTTTTTAATTTTCTTTACTTCTAGTGTTTGCCAACAACTGTACATATTGTACTAATTGGAACCTGTGGCTGGAAGAGGCTGGAAGGCCTGAGGGAAGGAGCTGTCAAAATTATATAAAGGGAACTTGGTAATAGTAGAAGGAAAGAAACTCTGGATTCCCCAGATTCCTAAATGTCCCTGAGCTTGTCTCTCCCTTCCCAGCTGCCCATCTCCAAAGTGCTCACATCCTACTTGAATTTAAATATAAATGCTAAAGGTCCAAGCTGCACACGCAGGTTGTTAAGCTTGTATTGATAGTGGAATAAGGTGCTGCTGAAAGACATCACTCACATCTCCAAAGTACTACTGACTCTGGTTTTGAGCTCTGTGGGATGAAATAAGCAGTCAAAAATGGCAGAAGTGACACCCAGCACAAGACTAGAATAGGAACTACAACACACCTGGACACCAGTATCTTGAACTACCAGGGTCTACTTAGCTCTTGATCCAGGGAAACAGCCCCATCATGAGCATTATTTCCCAATGGACTGATCCAGACCTTATTTCCATGAGGGAACTGGGGGAGGTAGAGAGGGGATGGGGGTGTGTGCTAAGTCAGCCAGGCTTCAGGATGATGATATCTGTTTCCTGTGCCCACAGAATATACACAACGTACAGGCTGGGGTAGTTCTGTTTTCTTAGAGTGAAAAAGGACGATAGTTTGACAGGTGGTGTGACCCAGACTCATGGGCCAGAGGTGATGGAGCTATTATTCCATAATATTTAATTCTTATAATCTGTACAGGACAATATAATTGGCTCTGAAGATATTTGCTATCTAACACAGCTCTCAGCTCAGTACCTTTACTGCCACTCTTCTTGAGAGAAGCACAAAGACTATACAGTATATATATAATCTGTGTGTACCAGAGTTTTCCTGAACTGGTGTGAATCAGGGTGAAATATTAATGTAAAAACTTACCAAAGATTCCACCCACATCAAACAGTGTAGAAAGGTCCCCAGCTCTTTTGGCATCAAGGTGCTCTAGTGAGAGAAGCAAAACACTTGTGTCATTTCCAGACTATAAACCATAGGAATTTCACTACAGCCTTTGTCATGCCAGGGCAAAGGCACCTTATAGCAGCATTGTTTATTCACAGGAATAAGGTGCCACAGGATGACAATGTGTAAGAAAAACAAGAACATATCATAAGTGTATATTCAGCAATACAGTTTTTTAATGCAGTTACATTCACTGCTAAAGAAATTTAGCACTTTTATAATCACAGAATTATAGAATGATTTGGGTTGAAAGAGACCTTCAATGGTCATCCAGTCCAAACCCCTGCAATGAGCTCCATCCAACCTGACCTTGAATGTTTCAAAGGACAGGGCCTCCACCACCTTTCTGGGCAACCAGTTCCAGTGTTTTATCACTCTCATTGCAAAAAAATTCATCTTTAGTCTATCTTCTTTTAGTTTAAAATCATTACCCTTTGTCCTATTGCAATAGGCCCTGCTAAAATGTTGGTCCATCTTTCAATAAGCACTTATTCAGTACCTCTCTAAGTACTGAAGTTCAGCAGTAAGGTCTCCCCAAAGCATTCTCATCTACAGGCTGAATGACCCCAATTCTCTCAGCCTGTCTCCATAGCAGAGCAGCTCTAGCCCTCTGATGATCTTGGTGCCTCCTCTGGCCTCTCCAACAGCTCCATGTCCTTCCTGTGCTGGGCCCCAGGGCTGGAGCAGCTCTGCAGGTGGGTCTCACCTGAGGGGGCAGAGGGGCAGAATCCCCCCCTCACTTGCTGCCAACACAGCTTTGGGTGCAGCCCAAGACACAGGGAGTCTCTGGGCTGCCAGTTCACACTGCTGGCTCATATCCAGCCTCTCATCCACCAGCACCTACATGAGCCTTCTTCTCATCCAGTGTTACCAGTTTGTCAGCCTTGGTCATGGGGAGGGTGTAGAGGGGGATGTACACTTTCTTTGATCTTTCTTTTTGGGGTGACATAGCTGCAGAAACCCCTCTTGTTACTCCTTGCATCCCTTGCCAAGCTCAGCTCCAGCCTGACCTCACCCCTACACAACTGGACAGTGTCCCTATACTCTGCTCAGGATGCCTGTCCTGGCTGCCCCTGCCCACATGTGCATGTCCTCCTTGCTCTGTAGTTTGACCAACAGGTCTCAACTCAGCCATGATGGTCTCTTGCCTTCCTTTCCTGATTTCTTATACCTGAGGATCAAGAGCTTCTTGTGTTCTATGGGAAGTGTCCTTAAGGACCTGCCAACTCTGTTCTGCTCCCTTGTCCCTGAAGGTCATTTCCCAGGGGGTTCTATTGATTAACATCTTGAACAGCTGGAGTTTGCCTTCCTAAAATTCATAGCCTTGACTTTACTCTTTGCCTGACCTGACCCACATCCCTTAGGACTGTGAACTCCACCAGTGCAGAACCACTGCAGGCCAGGCTGTCTCTGATTTTGGTGTCACCCAGGAGCTCACTTGTGTTGGTGGCTCTCAACAGCACTATTGCTTGGACTGTATCCATGCTGAAGTTTGGCCTAACAATTCTCCTGTTTGTGAATAACTGCACAAACAGCAACAAACACTCCCAAGTGAGGCTCTTTGCTCTAAAAGCACGATTAGTGTAGATTTGGATCACTTATAGATCTCCATCATATGGCCTGTAATATCCATCATTAAATTATGGCTTGGCATAACCTGCACTGTGCAGTTCCAGGGGACTGCAAAGAGACAGCGAGTTCCTCGACTCCACTGTTTGCCAGGGGCACCGAGGACCACTGTGCATATCTTTATATTTAGCCTAATGTACTTACTGATTTGCTACAGGGTCAGACTCCTAAAAGTACATCAGAAAGTTTGGCAATGCAGTCCTACTGTGTTAAGTGTGAAGTTTCAAAAGGGGCTGAATTTCTAAACCACCTTTTTTTTAAGTCTCTGAAATAAATTGACAGAGCAGTATGTGCTAAGGCAGTGGGATCAGGGACACCACCAAAACCTCATCAACATCTGCCACAGCACAGACAACAGGACCAAGGTAAACATCATTTTCTGCTAAAATCCCACTGCTCTCAAGATACCAGTCCTGCAGGAACACTGTTTATCTGGTCCACACATGAGATTTCAGCCACAGGACTTGCAGCTCTTTGTGTTTTCACAGGGTGTTCAAGCTCTCCCTGCTGGTTGTTCCTGCCATACTTGCCCAGCACAGCTTTTCTGTTACTTGGGGGTTTAAAGGTCCCATCATGACTCACAAGAACATGAATTTCTCTGGTTAGGGAGAACTTTATCTGCATTCCAAAGCACAAAAAAACAAAACACCAGCATTGAACAGATTAAGAAGCTCATTTAGATTATTTTGTGTAGGTTTTAATAAGACACTTAAATCATGAAAAACATCTTCAGAAAGTAAGCCTTTTTGATTTGTTTGCAAAGCCAAAACACAGCATTTATGCCTGGAATTGCTGAAGATAAGCCAAATTTTTTTGTTTGTTTCTTTTAAAAATGCCCTCTCCTAATACTGAATCCATAAACCTGAGAAATGTGTTAGTTGCTGACTTACAACATTCCTGCTACTGCAGCAGAGAAAGCCTCTTTCAGAAGCAGTAATGTTTATTTTCCTATTTATTTCAAGCTTGTATTTCCAGCCACTTTGTAGTCATAATTCTGTATCCCTTTACTGTGATACTTACCTACATTTGTGATATAGAGGGGAAGCCAGAAGAGGAAAGTGTAGCTCACCAGCTTTGCAAACAGAAGACAAAGGGAGAACTCTACAACCCCCTGGGAGAATAAAGCAAGTAGAAAGTTAGTATCTTGACAGAGCTATTTGCTTTCAAAGGCCATTATGAAAATGGTTTCTAAGAAGCATTTAGGCTTTTCTTTTTCTCTTGAGAATTCCCAAGAAGCATTCTTCCTTTGAGAGCACAAAGCTTACACTCAGAGCAGACTGTGGGATTTTACTTACATTTTTTCTCTTTTTTCAATTGTACTGAATTGACTGAAAAACACTAAAATGGTACTGAATAACCTGAAGAGAGAAAACTAAAATGAATGTGAAGGACTTGATACTGTTTGGGACACCTGCATCACTTATTTCCCTCATATAAAGAGTTGTTTTATAGCATTAAAGCAGGTTTGGAGTGTATTCCAGAGAAACTGGCATGTTTTTATGCTCTTTAGATCCTTCCTTCAGATGGGCCTGAAATTTCTCCGCTATTGTTCAGCTCTTTTCATAAAGCCAGTATGATACAGTTCAAATCAATATGTGGCAAGTGCACACTACAGAGAAGACAATGGCATATCTAAAACACTAACTGGCTCCATCCTCTTTCCTGCTGAGAACATACAAACATACTGACATAGAGGCGCAGCTAAACTGCCAAATTAACCTATTCTCATTCCCCTCACCACCTGGTGACTTTTTATTTGAAACCAGATTTCTGAAAGGCCTGGTATGGAGGACTGCAGTTCCCCTCAGGACCAGCACACACACACAGAGCTGGCTCTACTCCACATGCAGCTGAGACCCTTCCCAACAACAGGCAGGAAAAGCACCACAGAGGCTGAGATTCCAGGTAATTTTTCTATCCACCACTTTGCCACAGGAAAAACCAGTTGAGGACCAGACTGGACAGGAGGAAAAAATGCAGGAATACAGTGGTTGGGTGTGGAGATTCTCGCTCCTACTTCTACACGTGATCCAAAATAATTTGCAAATATTCCTATTTCTGCATCCCACTGAAGCTTTCAGGCTTCAATCCGAGGGGACGATCAAGGATGACAAGTTCTGACCTAGAGGAAACTTCCTTTCCTTTACTGGCAGTCCAAATGTTTTGGCTGTCTGAAACTACTCAAAATTAAAGCTTTTAAACCCAGTGCTGAGCAACATAAAAAGGGAAGCCATGGAAGGAATTTCTGACACAGAGAAGTGCTTATACATTCAGTGTGCTATTCCATCCTTAACACCCACATGTGCCACTAAGTAACACCAGTAAACTTTTAGAATAAACTTTAGAATAGATTATTTCAGTTGGAAGAGACCTACAGCAGCCCATCAAGTCCAACTGCCTGACCCCTTCAGAAAGCGGTCAGAAAGATGACAGAAGTTAAAGCATGTCAATTAAATGCTTCTTAAACACTGAGAGATCAGCACCTCCCTCTCCACTCCCCCTTCTGAGGAATCTGTAGGGAGCAACAAGGTTGCCTCTGAGCCTCCTTTCCTCCAAACTAGACAAGCCCAAAGTCCTCAGCATTCCAAGACTGTGATGCAAAGTTAATATCCTCCACCACTCCATCTAGAACTTTGTGGAAATATGAATTCTGAGGTGAAAGCACAAGGAACAGCACAAGCACTCACAGGTATTCTCAAGGCCCCAAGGAAGCTGATTGCTGATGTCCCATGTCTTCCTTCCCCACTGAGCACAGTGCTGGAGTTCAGTGCCAAGCTGCAGTTTTCACTGTCAGTAAGTAAATGCTGCACCTCTGGATCCTGCAGTTTCCCCCAGCAACAGCATATGAGAGAGAAAAACAAAGAATCAAAACATGTACAAAGAAATCAAATAATTCCAAAAAACAAATATCTATGTTATCACTAAAAGTTACAGCTTTTAAAAATGCCTTGATTTCAACACACAGAGTAGATAAATACAGGATGTCAAGTAAAATAATTCTGATTGTTTATGTCTGAGTGCATGCACTCCATTATAGAATCAAGTTTGTGTTCTACTGTGGAAGAATTTCACTTATTAGAGTACATTCAATAGAATAAAAGAGTTTCTAGTCCTCCCTTACCCCACGACATAAATGTGGTCTAATTAAAGCTGACAATCTACTGAATACAACACATTTCTGTATAAGGGATGTGTTATCTTCTTTCTGTGCAAATATTAAGCCCATTTTTCAGACTCTGCAACATCAACTTATTCACTGATTTAAATACAGGCCATCTTTCCAACTGCTTTATGGATACTGAATGTTCAGAAATCCCTTATTTTTTCACATCTGTTTCATTTGAGCATTGCAATCCCCCAATTATAAAAGTATTAAATTGTGAATTCTGAGTTCTTTTTTTAGTACTAGGAAGGATTTTACTCCAAGAATTCCACTGGCTGCTAAGAATACTTGTGGAGCAAGTTACCACTCAACAAGAACAAGTCATCCCACTGTAGCCATGAGGGTGTATGTTATTTTTATCCATCCACCCCACTGAAATGAACTCAGAATAGAACTGTAAATTTACATCTTACAGCTGTACACAGGAAAACCAAATTTCAGGTATAAATAGCCCTCAGTACTTCTTTACCAACCTGGAGAAAGGATGGCATGTATCTACCCTCACTTTCACCTTCTCAGTGAGCAGCTTCACCTGGCTATTTACTTTTCCTACCCATGTCTTCTACACAGAGTCTTCTTCCTCCTAATTCTTCAGCATTTGAACGTAGCCTCAGTGGAGAATTAAGCCTCAAATATATATCTGAGTCTGGGTTAGCAAGGATGAAACAACAGGCCTTTTCCGTTCTAGTAGTTATTACAAAGATTAACAGAATCATAGATTAATAGAATCTGATTAATAGAATCATAGAATC
>VWZD01004321.1:0-10832 GCA_013396695.1 Sakesphorus luctuosus
CTTTTGGCAAAGCATCTGGCAAACTAATAAAGCTTAGGGAAGAAATCTCTCTTTTTTTAAAGGAGAATTGCCAACCATTTGTATTTTATAGCTTACCTAAATAGCATGATCCACCTTTTGTTTGGGCAGGTATGCCTTGCAATGCTCAATTACCACAAACCAAAAATTACCCAGGAGTTCATGTTCTTTTCTGGTTGCTTGTCTTTGGAAAACTTGTATCTTTTGCAAACACCAGGTGTTGTTAGTGTAACTTTTATTAACTGATTTTTACCTCGGATTGCTTTATTAGAATAAGGCAGTCTTATAAGGTACACTCAATGATGTCATTTGAACAGAAACTTTCCAGATCTACTTGTTGAGCAACCATCTCCCACACCCAACATCCAATAACAACAAGAAGGCAAAACACAAAGGCAAGAAACATACTTAAACAAGTCTTGGATTTTGCTACTCTTTGGCTCCTAGCAGCAAGGTGCTTTTGAGCTGTCACAGCTCTTGCTACAGCTTGCGTTTGGCTGTACTGGTTGACTTGTTCTGGTTTCGGCTTTTTTGCGGATGATGCTTTGTCCCCAGAAGGCTGCAAGAAGTCGAGGATTTCCTCACTCTCTTCTGCCGGTGCTGGAAACTTTCGATGTAAACAGCCTTTGTCAGCGTTGCTTTCTTCGAGCTGCGGTACAGGTGGTGTGCGTCTGCATGGGGGCTGTTATCTCCCCCCCCACTTTTTTGGCACGGGAGGGAGCTCGTTATGGCTGGGCTCAGGGCCCCCAGGTCGTATACGTATGCCTCGGATAGCGGCACGGCGGGGAACAGCAGCACGGTGTTTGCGCACGTGCCGAATGCCAAAGATGTTTTTTGCGGGCTTTTCTAGCAGCCGCGCAGTCCTATTGTTCACTGCGGCGTGTGGTCCTAGGGCCCCGGTCTTACTTTTCTGACGCGAGGGAGGCTTTATTTTCCCTTTTGGAGCGGTAGTTCCGCCGTTCCCAAAAGCATCGTCAGCCAGCACTGTGGCGGGAGGCGTGGGGGCCACGTTTGAGTGACAGCTGTGTCCGCCCCTGGCGTGGACCTCCTCCCACCGCGTGGCCAGGGTGAGGGAAAGTCCCGGCGCTGTGCGGAAGGATGCGTGCACAGGCTCTTTGTTTGAAAGCGCGCCCTCTTCCCTCACGTGGCTGGGTACGCCCCCCACGGCATCTATTTTCGCGGGGTTTTTAATCCTTTGTTCTCCCAGCCACGTGGTTTCTCTACTTGCCATGGCACGCGGCTCTCCTACAGAAAACACTTCTCCGCGTGCTTTTTCAGACCCAGGATATAATAAAAAGTCACTCATGCTTTGGTGTTGTGTAATGTCCGTGAGTGGCTGTGGTCCCACTAGCTCTCTTGGCACAGCGGCGAGTGGCAGCACAGCGGGCGGCAGGAGTGGCGCGGATGCGGTGACATGCTCCGCAGGGATGCTTTGACTCTGGAGGGGGGCAGTGGCATGGACACGGTGGCAAGCAGCACAACACCGGCCCCTCGACTCAGCTCTGAGCACAGCAGCGGTGCTGAGATGGTCCCAGCCTCTAAGTACTCCTAGGGCAGTGGTGGTGTTTGGTCGCGCGGCGATATCATCGGCGGTGCAGAGGGCTCAGGTGGGCACTCAGGGTAGGAGCCGCTCCATGGAGAAATTTTCTCCCCCCATCTCTCTCTTGGCTGTGGGCTTTTGCAAGCTCCCACATTCCCGTGTAGCTGGGACAGCATTGTTTTAACAGCTTTATAGGTTGGGGGCTAATGCCAAAGCGTCTCTGGAAGCAGCCTGGGCTAATCACCACAGGTTTGTGCCTATTCTGTCCCACATATCTATGCAATATGCATGTCCAGTATTGGTTAAATGACCTCGACTTTCGCACTAAATTAAAAGTCACTGTAATGCCTGTTTATCAATCTTCTGCTCAGTAATATAAGCTATTTTTTCGAAACCTTCGAGCAAGGTGCTCTTCTTTAACGATTCGGTATTTCCCATGTTCACCCCAACTCACCGGTTAGAGTTTTGTGATCATCCAATGGGCACTGTTTTCAACGCTTCTGCTTTGGTTGACATTGACTCTGAGGCCAGTTTTCCGTGACGACCCACGTTCCAGTTCTGTGGCCACACACAGAGCAGGTCTCCGGGGCTGCTACAACAAAGGCACCCTAATTCGGGGCACAGCAGCTCTCCGGGGCTGCTACTAAGGTCCTGGATTTGTCTACAGCTGGCATGTTGTCCCAAAACTATCACGTCCTGGGTCACCAGTTGTTGCAGGCAGAAATCCAGAGAGACCACACACACCAATGTGGTGTATCAGATGAATCCCAATTTATTCAAATTAGACAACATATATAAACTCAGGTTAACCCCACCCGGAACACAACAGGTCTGACTCAATAGGCTAAGGCTGCTGACATGGACATATAAGGTAAAATCTGAAGTCCTTCTCAGGTTGCATTCTAGGTTTGTTGTTGTTTTCCTTCTACGTTTGATGTCACGTGGTCCTCTGGAACCCACTCGAGTTGGTGGGCAGCAGCACTATGATTTCAAGCTACCAGGGCTAATTAATCATTATCCAGTAAAGGGATTTAGCTAAATAATTCTATATTTATTTGGTTTTAGTTTATGTACTCAGAAGCAGTAGTAATGAGAATAAAACCACTGCAGCAGAGGAGAGAATCTTCACTAGTGGGATTCTGCAGGGCTCCTTCCCTGGCTCAGTTCTCTTCAACATCTTCATTAATGACTTGCATGCAGGACTTGAAGGAATACTAAGTAAGTTTGCCAATGACACTTAGTTGGGAGGAGCTGTTGACTCCTTCAAGGGCAGAGAGACCCTGCAGAGAGACCTCAACAAATTACAGAGATGGGCGATCACCAATCATATGAATTTTAACAAGGGGACATACTGGATTCTGCACCTAGGACAGGAAACCGTGGTTATGTTGTACAGACTGGGTATGAGATGCTGGAGAGCAGCCACACATAAAGGGACCTGGGGATCCTGGTGGAAATAAAATTGAATATGAGTCACCAGTGCCCTGGAAGTCAGGAGGGCCAACCATGTCCTGCAGGGACATCAGGCAAAGCATCACCAGCTGGTCAAGGAAGGTGATTGTCCCACTCTGCTCTGCACTGGGACAGCCTCACCTTGAATATTGGGTACAGGTTTGGGCACCACAATATAAGAAAGATACTAAGCTATTAGAGAGTGTCCAAAGATGGTAGAGGATCTAGAGGGGAAACCTTCTGAGGAGCAGATGAGGTCACTTGATTTGTTCAGCCTGGAGAAGAGGAGACTGAGGGAAAACCTCCTTGTGATCTTTAACATTTTCATGAGGAGAAATAGAGAGACAAGTACCTATCTCTTCACTTTTGTGAAAAGTGACAGGAAATGGCATGAAACTAAGCTGGGGAAGGTTTAGGCTGGATATCAGGAAAAGGTTCTTCATCCAGAGGGTGGCTGGGCAGTGGAACAGGCTGAGAGAATTGCAGAAGCATTCAGGCAACGCTCTCATGGTGGGATTCTTGGGGTGTCTTTTACAGGGCCAGGAGTTGAACTCAATAATCCCTGTGAGTCACTTCCAACTCGGTGTGTTCTGTATCATTCAATGATTCTCTGATTCTCTGACACACTCTGCCTGTACAAGGATGCTTTGAGGGCACACAGGACAGCATGTTATTTTTTGTGGTTTTTTACAGAACAGCAATACAACATGCACTTGAGACATATTTTGCCATGTACAAGCCTCTAGTGAGAAGCATGAAGCAGCTAAGTGACCTAACTAGACAGAAGTGATAGTTTCAGCCAAGTGCATCGACTGTCGTCAAAAAGCAGGTTTCAGGAATGAGTCAGAGATCTCCTTATTTTGTTCAACATGCTCATGTTCACCTCACTGTTACCAGGAGTGTCCTAGCGACCTTTTGCTATAGGTATATGCCTGTTCTCATCCTTCTCACTTGTTAGAGCACTTATAGAGCACAGTCTTGTCAGTGATACATGTGTTGAGATGAGTCAGAATATCTGTTCCTGGTAGGGTTCATGAAGATGGTGACTATTAACACTGATGGATCACATTGATTTTTTTGAACTTTATTGTCTTACAGTAAAGATAAAGCTCGCTTTCACTGGGTAGGTGACCTAAGTCTTTGTCCACAGTAAGACCAGTCACTGTGAGTAATTTGGTAGTTTCCTCCCTTCCTGAGGCCTATTGAAACCTGTTTTACTCCTGAAGGAGTGTACTTCCAACTAAAGTTCCTGTTTTCATCTCTTTTCAGGGTGCCTTCCAAGCCATTTGTAGTTCTTTCTCATTGTGTTCTCTCCAATAGACCCTTTGTATTCCTTGTTTTCACTTCCTTTTTTTTCTTTTTNNNTAAGGAACAAACTTAATTTTAACCAACAAATCAATTTTTTTTTTTTTTTTTTTTTTTTTTTTTTTTTTTTTTTTTTTTTTTTTAAGCAGGAATCTTCCATAAAAGAAGCCTTACTTTGAAATATTCAGCTCTCAGCTGAGTTTTAGATGTTTCAACAACCTGAATGTAACATTCAGGAAACTAATGAAATAATGTAATCTGATTCTATACTCTGAGATATGAAATGATTGTTTGCTAGTGATAAGGAATAGCTCCGGGACTCCACTGTACAATATTTCTCATTTAGCTGGAGACTATATAGGGGCAGGTGACATACTGAATCCAAAGTTATCTGGCTTTGGCATGACCAGGGATGTGATACCTATAATAGGAATGTCACAGCTCATAGTGCTTTTACAACCATTTTTATGGCTTTCCAATCTGCCTGACTGTCCTGTTTCCTTCAGTATAATCAGCTGTTTGCAGAGGTGCCCTCGTGTCATGGGTTGAGCTGGCAAAATGCCAACTGTCCAAGTCAGAGTGAAAAGCGAAGAAGAGGGAGAGGGGGAAAAACCCTCCAAACTAGGTTTATCCTGAAACTAACTATATGTATTTATACAGAAAAGAGAAAATTAAGAGAAAACTGCAATATAACACACATTCATACAAGTTATATAAAACAAGAAATAACCTCCCACTCCCCACTTAATACAAAGTCTAGATGTGTAAGTCAAACAAAATGCAAGCAGCAGGAGCAGGAGGAGCAAGGCCTACTCCAACAAGACAGCAGCTGCACCACGTCCAGCTTGTATCTCAGCCATGGTGGAACAGACTAAGCCACTCCCACACACTGGATTTCACCTCTCTTGAGATGATGTTGTAATATGATACGGAATAAAATATTATTGGCTAGAAGAAGTCAGCTGTTAGCTAGCCCAGCTCAGCTTAAGTCAGCTGGCAATCCCAGGCCTGGTCTGAACTTTAAAGCCTAAATTTAGGCCTACTCAGCTAAACCCATGACACCTTGCTAGCTGATGATACCTGTGCTTGGCTGGTGTAACTTAATTTACAACAGCGCAAAGTGTGTCTCTGAGTGTTCTGTTGCCCTTTAGAGCACTAATATTTTAACAGATCACAAAATGAGCTGAAACTCATTGCAACAAAGGAGTAACCCAGTTTTAGCATGTCCTAAGAACACGATTTCCTTTTCTGTACTTAAATTGCCATTCACTTTGACCATGACCTATATCTAATTTAAGAGTCTCTAAAAACTAAGAATATATGTGTAAACGTTTTTAAAGTACTTACATGACACTCATCAATTTAAGCTTTCAGTTAACTCCTTACTGCTCCTCTAAGCCCAATGCCGGCATGACAGAAACCCTCAAAAATGTTGTGATGGGTGACAAAGAATTCAAATTCACCTAACATCTGATATTAGGAGACAAAATCCATGTATAAGAAATTGCATATCAACATCACATTACTGACAGATCACAACTTCCAGCTTAAATGGGAAGGGGCAACCATTAATGCTTCTATGCCCTCCTTTATGTCCCTTGCTCACACTTTTTATTTATATCAAACTTTTCATGTATCCATAAGGTACTGGACTCCTACTGGTTATCTACATGCTGGCATGCAGAAGAATGAATGGAGATGCAGTTACTTGATAGTATCAATACGCAACTGATAAATACTGGACAGCTGTTTTACATATTTGCAATATTATTGTTCTTTTACTAATCTAGTGACCTATACACTAATCTGGTGTCTTGTCATTACTGCTGACCTGAAAGCCTTCCCCTTTCTTCTGCTTCTCATTTTTAACATTTTTAAGTATTGAAACCCACACAACGCTGAGATCAAAGAAAGATTTCCATTGATGTCAGTGTCTTTAATTCAAACTAAAAGGAAAAAACTTGTAACAAGTATGTTATTATGCTGGTTTAAATGTAAACCAGCAGGAGAAAACAAACCCAACCCAAAAGAGATCACAAGTCAGAGCCACAATTTAATAACAATATCACAAGAAATGAAATGGCACAAAAAGAAATCGGTCTCAACCCACAGAACCCAGAAGTACAACCCAGCACCCTGGGGCACAAACACAATGGTGCTTGTTAGCCCCTGTGCTGAGACCCACATCGTTCCCCCAAGTCCAAAACAACAGGAAGCGAAAAAACCTGCTGGTGCAGATGACAATTGCAGTCTGGTGAAGAGTGGTAGTTGCAGTCTGGTTGAGAGTAGTGGCCTCCTCCTGTCAAGGTTCTGATCCTTCTCTGGATCTGGTGAGTGATTCTATGAGGACTTCAAACCCCCAGATTATGTACCCTCTGGTCTAGGTGGGGAGCAGCCAGTACCTCCCCCAGGGCAGAGAGTTAAACAGTGGATCTGACTCTGTGAGTCATGGGGTATTTTGAAATCGTTGATGGCCCATTAGCAGACATGTCCTCTCAGGTTGGGTGTGAAGGTGCTAATGACTCCCTGGAGGGGAGTTATCACAGCTCTTATCTCACAGATGTCTTTCACACCCAGCTCACAGCCTGAGGGGTCGGGTGTGCCCTGGGCAGCTGCTGCCAATGGTCCATTGTTAACAGTTCATGGGAAATGAATAGAGGGTGTAGGATACATAGCTTTTGGTCACCCCCACACAACGATAAACTGGTCCCACCTGCTGAACCAGAACAGTAATAAAACAGTATACTTTTGCATTTTTAATAGAAATGGGAAAAAATATTGCTCTTATTTGTGTCCCAAGCCCTATATAACCATGAGATAATCTGAAATGGTTTTGGTACTATTTCTTTTTTTTGTGGATAGTGAAGGAAAAAGAAAGAAACAGAAAAGTGTTTCTGAAATTCCCATCTAAAATCTTGGAGTCCATTACCAAGTCATTAGTCAACATGCCCTCCTGTGATGAAATTTTGTTTAAAAATTGTTATTTTGAGCTCAGGAACTATTTGGTTCACAGCAGCAGTCACTTCCGGTTTGAATTGATTTCTGCTGCACTTACTTGGTTGTATTACTTTTCCTGTTTTCTTCTGACTAGTTTTATCTAATTCCTCAAGTGATTCAAACTTATCTAGGTTTTGGAAGAAACCTTGCACCATTTCATTAAGAGAGGAACTTTAAAAGAGTACGTTGTTTGACTACCCATACTCTCCATCTGCAAGATTTGTTCCATCAAATACTTCATTAGAAGCCTGGTACTGTAGTGTATAATTGTGATCAAACACCCCATTAGAAAATTCTTTAGACAGACAGGATCAAAACAAAACTACATCTACTGAGCCAGTGCACCCAGCCAGACTTTGTACTGACCTTCTCCCAGGAAATGATCAAATTTTCTTGTAATTTGCATACAGCTGCTAAGTGTTGCATAGTTCAGTCACAGTCTTTAAGTTTCCCCCACCAGTTCCTCTCAATATTTTAATAATTTCTAACAGCAAATGATAACAGTGAGAAAGACCACCCTAGTAACTGTAGGACTATCATAAAAATAGAGAAATAAACAAGAAATGTCACAAGCTTTCCAATGAATGTTCCATGACCTTCTGTTTGTGATGGACCACTAATCACTCTTTATTCTACAATAAATTTGAATACTAATCCCTTCTGAATAGGGATTAAACTCAGCCTGTAGAGGAGGGATTCATTAGAATTCATGTCATCAAGATACAGCTTGAACAAAGTTGTGCAGAGCTCTACACCACAGATTTTCAGTGCTGACAACCAATTGCCAAACCATCAGAATTACTACAGAGTGGCTAAAATCAACAAACTGTAACCTGTAATTTTTTCCTCAGTCAGAAACTGATGATGTGTTTGTTGCGTTATAGTCTGGAGAGGCCTACTTTTAGATAAAACACTTTCTAGTTACTTACAGTAAACAAAACATCACACAGTCCTGAAAGTGATGACAATAAGTATAGGAAAATTCAGCAGAGATCTTGTTGAGAGAGTAAGAGCATGAATGTTATGAGGCCTCAACTGTTGATTTATGTATCATTGGCCCCCTAATTTAATTACTGTGTAGGCACACAATAGTGATATTACTTCATTAATTCTACATGATTCAGACTATGTATTAAGGCATTGCTGGGGTGCCCTTTCTAAGGAGACATGCACACGCTAGAATAGCTTTGACCTTCTCCAAATGGTATTCATACAACTATGCAGAATCAATGAATGTTTTGATCATCAAATTATTAAGGAAAAAACTCTAAACTTTTCAGACTCTTTTCTCAGTGTCAACTAAATTGGCATACCTTTGATCAATGCAGCTTTACTGATCACATAAGCTGAAGATTTGGAATAGTCCATTGTTACACACCAGATCAGTGATTATTGGGTCAGAATCACCTTGTCTGTGAGTGTGTGGGGAGGAAGCGCTGGGCTGGGCCTTCAGACATATGACAAGGCCTGCCAAGAGCACATGGACTGCAGCCACAAGGAAAGCCTGTGTCCTGGTTCAGCAGGTGGGACCAGTTGTCACTGTATGGGGGTGATCAAAGCTGTGTATTCTACCCCCTCTATTCATTCCCAAGGTCAATGGCCCATTTGCAGCAGCTTCCCAGGGAGTCGTTAGCACCTCCACTCCCAGCCTGAGAAGGCGTAGCTGCTAATGGGCCATCAACAGTTCAAAAATACCCCATGACTCACAATCACCCATTGTGTGAGGCCCCACCCTGGGGGAGGGACTGGATGCTCCCTGAGGATACAAAAGGGGTAGGTAAGAAGACCTCAGGAACCTCTTGGCGGACCCAGAGGAGCAGCAGGACCTTGACAGGAGGAGACCACCACTCTCAACCAGACTACAGCCATCACCTGTACCAACAGGTTTTTCCACTTCCTTTTGCTTTGGACTTGGGGGAACCACACAGGTCTCAGCACAAGACTAACAAACCCCTTTGGGTTTGTACCCCAGGGCACTGGGTTATACTGCTGGGTTTTGGGAGTTGAAAGCAATTTCCCTTTGTGTCAGTGTATTTACTGTATTATTATTATTAAATTGTAGCTCTGACTTATAATCTCTCTCGTGTTGAGCTCATTTCTCCTGCTGGTTTACCTCTAAACCAGCACAGCCTGCTAAGTAATCCACCCACACCACACCCCCTGGGGTCCCTGACCGGCTGTGGCACCCCTCAGTTTGGCAAAGGGGAAGGTGAGGGGTCGGTGAACCAAAGGTCTTACTTGGAGGAAGCCACCACAGTGACCACAAGGCAGCATGAAGTCTCCATTCTGGGCCCTGGTCTGTTCTATTTGAGCTGTCAAAATGTGACCTTCTGAGTGGTAACTCTGTTCTTTCTCTCCTCTTTTTCCTCTTTATTCTCATAATATCTCTTCACTTATTCTTTTTTTTCTCTTATGGGTAACTGTCCTGGTTTAAAGGTAAACCAACAGGAGAAATGAATTTTAACAGTTACACCAGCTGTTATTGACCACTTTCATAGGGACTGCAAGCTTCATAATCAATGCACTGATCTCACTGATCCCATAGTTGCTTCATCTGGTACATTAGATATTGACCCATTTGGATTTTGTGCTTACCTTTCACATATTTTTCAGCATATTCTCGTCTTTTGAAGAGAACTTCAAACGGTGTTCTTTGAAGGAGAGAAGAGCTGCCATACAATATGCATATATCTGTGGGGGAAAAAGAAGAAACATCACAGCCTATTAAACTTTCCATCCACATCACTGTAAAGATGTTCAGAAATGCTGGTACTAAGTACCATGACATGGTTGATACTAAAGTAAACGGTATTACTAGATAGTAACTATTATAATTTTAATTAGATTCCTGTGAAAATCTCACACTTTTGCACATGATGCGCTGATACAGAAGTTTGGCTTTTTCAGTCAAATATTACTGATTTTCCCCAATAATTAAAATTGCATTGGCTATTGTCATCTTCTATGACTTCATGAGAGAGAGACAGATTCTCTTTGGGACTGCTTAAACAGAGTCACACAAAATCAAATGTACAGCAACATCAAAGGTTAAACAAAACATTTGCAAAATTGCATATATGGAAACCTGGACTTGCCATATTCTGACACCTGTGTAATATTAAGCATAGGTATAATGTTCTAGGCTTTGAATGCCCTAGTGAGAATGCCTATTTCATGTAAAGCATCTCTACACCAGCTGTATACTATTTTTAAAAGAACTCAGTCAAATATTATCTTGTAATTTCTGCTTCAGTGTGTTGAAGACTTTTTCTCACAAACTATTAAAATAGAAAACTTAAAAACTCTATATCGTAAGAAAACATTGTATAAAGCAATTTATTTAATAAAATGTTGATTTAACATGAAAAATCTGTCTCAAAACTTGCAGAATTTTAAATATTTCACTGGAGTTACCTTTCAGGTTGCTAAAGCTAATACCCATTTTTTCACAGAAAAAGCTGCTACAAAACTGAAAAGGCCCTTAAATATTATCCCTTCTGGACAATGTACTGATGCATTC
>VWZD01004321.1:26091-36178 GCA_013396695.1 Sakesphorus luctuosus
TCTGCTTAAGTCTGTCTCTCTGGGGATTGAGTCTCTGGAGTGATTAGTAGTTAGAATGGTGGGATTTGTGTTTACTGGGAAGTGGGGAATTATTTCTTGTTATTTCTAACTTGTGTGTATGTTACATTGTGGTTTTAATTTTCTTTTTTTCTGTATAAATACATGGTTAATTTCAGCATAAACCTAGTTTGAAGTATTTTTTTCTTTTCCTTTCCTCCCTTTTCTTGGTGAGGGAAGGGAAACTCTGACTCTATACTTGGGGAGTTGGCAGTTTGCCAGCTCAACCCAAGACAACATATAATTGTAAACCTTTAGAAATATACATATATACCCTGACTTAATTCAGTTTCTTTCAAGTTTTTTTTTTTCCTTTTTCCTTTTCCCCGCTTTGAGGAACGGAGGGAAAAGGAAGGGCAGCTCGGGGCTGGGAAAGCAAAACGAAACCAAGACAGCTGGTGCTGGCAACCGTTTCAAAGCAGTAGCCAAGCTGTTACTTCACTTCTCTATAGGAATTAAAAAAACACGAAGAATTTGTTTCTGACAGTGTTTAAGAAGACTACAAACTTTGTTTCTGCCCTTGGCAGAAATAATTTGAGCTCCTAACATTTTTGAAACTTTTCCAAGAGTTTCTTAAGAAAAAAACCCCAAACATGTAACATAGTGGCTGACTCTATCTTCTTTTTCTTTTGTACACCCCTGAGGTCTGTTAGGGAGGCTGTGAAGTTGGATATGCTAGGTGTAGCATTTATGAATATGAAAAGCAGTAAATTTACATGATTTTGCTGTACCAGTCAGCGAAATTCACTCCTGTTTGAACAGAAAGAATGAATCATTGCACAAATTCTTTAATTAATGAACATTAAATCTTTGAAACAAAAGCCAAAAGTAAAAATGAAAGAAATAAGAAAGAGAGGTTTAATTGCTAAATGCATTTTATTTTGGAGATCTTTCAATATCATCTATGAAGAACTAGTGTCAACACTGTTACAACTTCAAATCTTAAAATCCTATTTCTAAATTCAAAACAAGGAGATGCAACATCCTGCTTGTAATTTCTTTTTTGTAAAACAAAAGGCTTAAGTGCCATGAGGGCAGCAATTATGCCATCCAAAACTCATCGTAACAGAGTTCTAAGAATAACAGTGAATCAGGTTGGAAAAGAGCAAACGATACCAAAAGTAGATTTGAATTTTATTCAATTTATTCCTGAATTCTTTCATGGTATTTAGGGGATCTTGGGATTAATAAAACTGACTTGCTATTACCTTTCCCTTGGGACAATTGTAGTCATTTAAGGTGAGAAATGCATTTTGGTATAGTAGCAATACAGTAATAGTCACTAATAGATAGGCCACATATTCATGGTAACATTTTTGGTGTAGCTCTTGAAACAGCTAGAATTTTCCTTTGAAGTTGACATTATTAGAACTTACTTTTTCTAGACAACCTTTCTGTTTATTCAGCACAACTTCCTAAAAATATTTTGGAAGCATATTTGCCAGAATGAACAAAACTAGCTATCATACTAATTTTAGAGGAAACATATTTCAGCACTTATGGTATGTTAAAAATGTGCTAATGTTTTATGAAGAGATGTCACAAAATTAGGTCACTTCAGGTGGTTAGTCTTTTGCCTTTCCATAATCTCTGCCCAAAAATATTGTTTATAAAAACTGGAGCCTAAAAGCAGTCATTGGTCCTATATATTGGACAGCTCTAGTGTGCAAAAACCCCCTTTTAACATATATAATATCAGACAAAAAGTTTATCCTGCCATTACTCATTATAAGAGAAAGAATTATGACCATTATGAGAAAAAACAATAGTAATTACTTAATCAGATTGAGATAAGACTATATTTATGTGACTTGGCTAGAGTAGAATGAGAAATGAAATGGAGCTGCAAGAATTCTGAAATTCTATATGTCATGCTGTGGTATCAGTATCATCAGAAGCTAATTTTATTTACATTGTTTGGTATATGAGATCTTTAATGATGTCAATGGGAATAAAACCCCATCAAAGTATATTTGGGGGGGCAGTAAGGTTTCCATGATTTTGTAATGTGAAAGAATTCCTCTTGATTTACCTGAACTAAAACCATAGTTTACAGAACTTGATGGAATCTCAAAGTGTTGTCTTGTCTGTTGCTGCCCTTCAAGTCAGGTTATGTTTGTAAAGGTCATTGCTTTGTGGTGGCAACGCACAGGGCTACCTCAGTGATTTGTGTTTTCATTGTGTTCCAAACCTCATAACCAAGCAGAGCAAATCAGAGCTGGTTGTCAAGGGCCATCCATGTCTAAGTGACTTTTGAATATCTGCAGGAATGGGCACCTTGTTCAATATTTGGTCACCATCACAATGCAAAGAAGTGTCTCCTCATGTTCAGAGGAAACATCCTGTGTTTCTGTTGTAGCCCATTGCATCTGGTCCTGTTAGTGAGCATTATTGAAAAGAGTCCTCTTCCATCTTCTTTACGCCCTCCCTTCCAGGTATCTGTACACATTAATGAGGTTCCCCTGAGTCTTTTCTTCTCCAGGCTGAACAGCCTTTCCTCATAGGAGAGATGCTCATGTACCTTAATCATGTCTGTGGCACTTCACTGTACTCTCTTTAGTGTGTTCCTATCTATTATGTATTGCTGAGTCCAAAACTAGACACAGGATTTTGGGTGTCACCTCACCACTGCAAAGCAGAGGGGCAGGATCACCTCTCTCCATCTGCTGACAACACTCCTCCTAATGCAGCCCAGGACACTGTTGTTGCTTTCTTTTCCATAAGGGCATATTGTTGGCTTCATTAGGGACCCCCAGAACCTTTGCTACGAAGCTGCTTTTCAGCTAGTTAGCCCTCAGCATACATTGGTGTACAGGGTTATTCTAGCCTAGGTACAGACCTTTGCACTTCACTTACTTGAACTTCAGTAGAATTTCACTTTTGAACTGTCAATACACTTCCCCAGCCTCCTGGGGTCTTCATGGGTGACTGCAAAACTCATAGGTTCATCAGGTGCCCCTCTCAGTTTTGTGTTATCAGCAAACTTCCTGAGGTACAATCTACCCCATTATCAAGATCATTAGTGAATACATTTGGCAGTATTTACCATTACTTACCTGTATTTACCTCTAGGGTACAATGCTGATTTCTAACTTCCAACTAGACTTCATAACACCGATCACCATCCTCTGGGCCTTGCTATTCATCCAGGTTTTAATCCATCTCACTCTCTGCTCATTCAGCCCAGTCTTCCTAAGTTTCACTATAGGGATCTTCTGGAAGACAGTGTCAAAAGTCTTGCTGATGTAAAGACAGGCAATGCCAGTTGCTCTCCCCTCATCTGCCAAACCAGTCACTTCATGGGATTATCAAATTGGTAAAGTCTGTTGAAAGCCTTTGTGAAACCACACTGATCAACTCCATGTCTTTCAAGAGTGAAAACGGTTCCCAAGTGCAACTGTTCTACCACCTTCCTAGCAATCAAAATGGAGCTGATACGTAGTTTTCCAAAACATTCTTCTTGAGCTTTCTGAAGATGGGAGAGACATGTACCTTGCCCAGGCTGTCTGCCCTTAAGATGAATGTCTGTGAACATAGTTTGACTTTAAAACCTCGTGGGTTTGGTGGCTCCAAATAACATTTTCTCTGCATTTTGATTCCAATTTAAATACACCTCTGCATTTTACACAGAACTTAAATCTCAAGTCGAGGTATCTGAAACACCAAATATTTGAAAAAGACCATAGATTCCTGTAAAACAGTATCCCTTGTCCTCCTCAGCTGGTGTCTTCCACTTAAAAATGCTGTTATTTTGTAGACCAGGAATTAATCTCAGTTGCAAAAACCTTTTTTCATTATTTATATTTATCTAATTTGATACTTTGAAAGCACCAATATGTGCTTCAGTCCAGGACACTACTCCAGTAAAATAAATTACCATAATTTCTACAGTAGTCAAAGCTTAGTGAACTGTTAGAGACAAACCAGCTCAATGAACCAGGCAGAAAACAAAATAAATGTTCAGTGTAAAGAACAGTGAAAGCATGCCTAAGGCATAAAAATTTTTTTTATTCCTATCTCTAATACTGACTTTAACAAATGGCAAAAATGTCCAATAATTTCTTTGTTTTCCTTCCTGCCTGAACTTCAAAGACTTTCAGCCAAACTTTCAGCTTAACCTCTTGATTTGAGTCTCCATCGCAAGTTCAGTCTTATCCCAAAGTGCAGGTTGCTTTCCATTCCATTTTGTCAGATGGTATACACAGCATGAATGTCTACCTCTGATAATACTACTTTTGCATCCGTATTCTTGTGTGTGAGCATGTGTATGAAGTATTTACCTACTCACCACAAAAAAGGGAGTTTCATTCGAGACATTATAATTGCAGCTCTACTGCATTGACCAGAGTGGAAGTTCCTTTTAGATAACTTCAGAAATTTGCAGTGTACAGGTCACTGAGCTTGCAACCTTTAATCCTAGGGCTTCTTTAATCTGTTTAGTCCAAGTCTAGCCAGCGTGCAACAGGCATGGCATATTTGTTGCTATGATGGAAGTAATTCTCTTCATCAAACTGTTTAATAAGTGACAACAGTCATTAGGGTCATCAGAATCCTATTACCTTGTCTGCCAACTTCATTAACAGGGATGTACTCTGGAGTCCTCTGATTGATTGTGCTTTACCATCCTTGAGAATAATGGATTTGGATTTCACTGAAATGTACAAGAGAATGACTAAGATACTGAAACATGGGTAAGGTATTAGCAAAGACTCAAAGTGATGTTGACCTGTTCCACCATCTCTCTCACAGCTAGTTTGCATTTCCTGCTAGTCATTCCCAGCACCAAGGCTGTTTTCAGGGAAGATAGCTGGACTGGATGAGGACTGCTGATGAGGTGCAGAGCAGCCAAACTGCTCAGGAGAAGTCTTTGTTACTCTCTGTATTATATTTCCCAAAGCTCTATGGCCAAAAAGGACATTAGTTACACTATTTCATAATGTTACGGGTGAATTTAGGTGAACAGTGAGTTCTTCTGCTCCCCTGGGATGTCTGCAAGGTGAAAACTAGACTGGTAGAGATATTCCCTACGCTGTCCCTAAACAGGCAATGAATACAGGAGAGCTGTACAACTTTACAAAGAAGGAAATGACAATTTAAGCTGTTCAAATTTCAGAGCAAATCTTGAAAGTGCAGATCAGGTAGACTCCAAAGTCAGATGGCAAATATAGCAGTGCTGATTATTTTATGATTTTAAATCTTATTTTGAGCTGATATCCGAATGTGAGAGGCAGTATAGAACTCTGCTTTTGTAGGATGCTTTCCTCTCTAGGGCTTCACAGATGATGCAATCACATTCGATATGGAGGTGCATGACTTTTGGCATTATTGATCACGTCTACACTATCAGACATGATCAATAAGCTAACTGGCAAATGCCCAATCCCAGCATGCATTAGGTTTTAGCAAGCAGCACAGCGAGAACAATTTGGGGTCACTCTTGGTTTGGATTTGATTCAGGGGAATTACTAAGGGTTTACTGGGTTCAGCTTGTTAAACTAGTATTATCCAACAGCCACAAGAGGATAAAAATAAACTTCACAAACAAGTCATAGAAGTGTCAACTTTTTGTTTCAGTGTTTCCCATATTTTAAAGAGTAAATTTTTTTTAAGCATGAGTCTTCTCTGTAGATGTTCTCACTTGGTTTATGATTTGAAGGACATCTGAGAACAATGTGGGGTAGTAAGACAGAGGCCAGCTGCTTGTGGCAAATACCGTAAAGCATCAAGAGTTAGAAGGAAAAATAACCACGAGGGCACTGTGTTCAAGCTATTAGCAAAAAAAGGCCGAATTAGATTTCCACAGAAGTCAAAACATCCCTCAGAAAGACCAGTGTACAATTTTAACTCATGTATATTTTTAATTATTCACAAAAGTTGCTATAAACATCGTTTGTCTTTTATTGGGCAAAATTACTTGCAAAATCCCCATGTGACCTAGTACATTTCCAGATATTTCAAGCTCATCTTTGAGAAAGAGAGTACTGTGCTTAATAATATTTTTCAAAACATACAAAAAAATGCCTGTGGACATTTTTCTACCCACAATGTCGGTATTGTTCTGCACATAGTGTCTCCCAGAAAAAGCACAGGTAGTAAAACTTAATTTCCCCAAAATGCACNATTATGCTTATAATGTCAGATTTACTCCAAGAAATGGAAAGAGCAGAGCAAAGTGTTGCATAAAGACTTCCTGTGTGATTTTAGCAAGTTATTTTTTACTGCGTGTAATTGAAGCAGCATTCTCACCTCACACCATTTAAGCCAAAAATATATGTTGTGTAACTGCAATTTTTTTAGCTTGTTTTTTGTTTGTTTGGTTAGGTTTTTTTGTTGGTTTTTGTTTGTTTGTTTGTTTGTTTTTAATATTATTTCAGTTTTATAGAGTAGCTCTACTGAACTGCTCTTTCCACCTGGAGGTTTCATTCACAAATAAGCACAAGCTCTATCAGGACTCAACTGAAAGTATATTTGTACTGAGGCTTACAAATTTCCATGTATGTCTCTTCCTAAAATGAAAAGTATATAACCATTTGGAACTACAAAAGAAAGAGTTTACTCTTACCATCTCTGACAGTTTTTTCCACTTATTGTAGCAGAAGAACTAGAACTAATACTTATAATGCTATTTTAACAGTTTGTATTCAAACAAATTGTGAAAGTCAGGATCAGTGCAGTGTCACATCAGTGTTGTAGGTTGTCATTACAAGTACATTTTCAACATATAGCCAAAAAATTTATCCTGGTGTCAGCCATAATACTAGATTAGATGACAATAAAGATTCTTGTTAATTTTGTTTTTAATGAAGGTTATCTTTTTTGCTAGGCATTTTGGAGACCTGTGGATAAAACAAAGCTTGTGTAAGATTTGTTATATTTTCCCATGCTTAAGTCCCCCACAAAATGCCACCTCTCCTAAACACTAATGGTTATTGGTAGAATGGATTAAGGATGTGTGAAATTATAAATGTTAGAAAAATACCAGGTATGTATTTTTATTCAAGTGCTGTATACTCTTGCCCCATTTTCCATCTTAACTTAGATATCTCTTTCTGATTTAAAGAGACCTCACAAAACCTAAAACTAAACTGAGAGCTTCCTCTGTGTTCTGAATCTGTATGTAAACCTGTCATTTAGGTATTGCAATTAGAAATTTGGAATGCACTTAACTGCATGAATTTACTGGGAAAAATCTGCATAGGGATACATATAGCAAGCAGTGCTGTTATCTGCAGTTAGCTAAAATAACATGCTGATCAGCAGCACCCAGTGTTCTCCCAGCAACGGAGGTACTTGTTACAGCTCTATAATTAAAAAATAAGAAAGAACTACCAAGCTCTCTTTGCTTTGACACTCTTTCAGTACTAATGAGGAAATTAGAAGGTACACAGAGAACATCTATCAGAGCTAGAACAAGGACGACAAGTCAACTTCTACTTTACATTGAAACACCTTGTACTGGCACACTGTGTACCATCTGTGCCTGAAACAATTATTTGAACTACAGCACAAGCTCCGTGCGGAAGCAGTGTATCATCTAATTTGATTTGCCTCTGAGTGTGCCCATTATTGACTGTACACAATAAAAGGAATTGTAGCATTCATAATATTAGTGTTTTGGGAAGGATTTCTCATTAACTGCACAAGCAATTCTTTTGAATGGAAAAAAAAATTAAACATATCCCAAATGTATTTACACAGTTCACATGATGACATACAGTGGTCATACCCTCTGACCTGAGAAGCTTTTGGCAGCAATCTTGACATTCAAACATAGGCCTCTGTTTTGACTCACAGGCTGCCCGATGACTTGCATGTTGAAACTCCTGCAGAGCTATGCTTCACCCCTGATGAGGCACAGCCACTCCTGCAGACAACACCTTCTCTCCAGGGCCAGTGATTTTCCATCCCTCAGCTGCTCAGCATCTAAGCTCTGAGTCTGAAGACTCTGGGTCCTTTGCAGATTAAGATGCAGGCAGAATATTTTTGACAGATTGTGAATTATACAGCAGTAGAAAAATAAAAATATAAAATAATTAGATGATAGAAGTTTGTCTCATTGTTTCAAGAACTGTCTTCACCACACATAGACTTTTTTTACTATGTCTTAACTTTGACTAATATGATAGATATACTGTGCCTAGTGAAGTGAAGTGCAGTCAAATAATTTTATATGAAAGGCAGTGTTTTTTCCTGTTTAGAGGTCTGGCAACAGCTGCCACAGGAACAGACTGAAGATCCAATTCATGAAGTACTGCTCATTCGTATCTTGCTCTCATTCTTTGTCTTTAATATCCAATTTGAGATTATATTGCATGGAAATAAATGGCTCAAGGCAGATGCTTAGCTTTAACCTCATATGCCAGACATCAACTTGTACATTGAAACCTGGCTATTGGAACGGCATAAGTTGAAAGTTGTATGAATTTGAAATTATTTGATATTTCATAGGAACAAAAATGCATCACATATTACAGAATTCAGTTTGACCATTATTTTTTGCTTCACACTTCAATTTCCTCCTTTTCCATCAACAAATGATTTTATAACACAGGAGAATTAGAAAAAAATTATTCAGGTGTTGTGGTGACAACACCAGACATCTGCGTCATGGTTGAAGGTAGTGCATGGAGACCACGCTGTGTGGGTGGAAAGGAAACCATCTTGGAAGAATTCACCAGCTGCTTGTGTCTACCAGACAAGCTCCAGACTCATTGTGGGGAAAGTCACGTGTTCTATGCTAACGCAACCACTCACACCTCAGGGGTATAAATACCCAGCAATTAATAAAGTGATTTTGCATTGCACACTGCAGTGTAAGTCCATGCAATCATCTGCCACATTCAAATTCTAACATTAGCCTTGTGCAGTACTGTTTTTGTTTTGCTTTCTACCCCTCCCATCTTCAGTTCAAATATATCTGTTTAGTTTTGTGCCAGTGTCATCTGGCACAAAACAGGGAAGCTACACTGGAAGCCAGGTTCATTTACATAGCTATGGATCTCTTAGCCTTCATTTTAATGTCTGACTTCAGCTTCTGCAAGTTCGTATCTACCCCATGTCAGTATGCTGGCTGTGACAACAACTCTTAGCATTACAGAAAGGATGATATCTAAGTCTAGATCACTTGTTTCAGTACTTGAACAACAGAGGGGCCTATTAAGTAAATTCACGGTTGTTTTCTAAACCTCTCTGTATTTCAGAAAATTCATTGATTATTTTGGTAGTAAATTCAGTGATTAATGTGTCTTGAGATTACAGGAATAATTAGAGAGGAAAAAAGTTAGAGGCAATAGCAGAGCAGAAGTATTTTTATTTATTCTATTTCTTTGCTAACATAATCTTGCTATTGTCATTTTTATTATCTTTAAATATCAAACTAGATGAATGTTCCCATTGTCATCTATTAATGCACACCACAGAAGCTTTTTCTTAGCATCACATTTTGTATTTATTAATTTTCACAATCATGTAAAAAAATCTTGAACCTAAACTTGTGCATTTATTCAAATAAAGGCATAATAAGAATGAGAAGGCTTAGTTACTCATTCAGTTTGGAAATGACACTTGAAAAAGATTGCTTAGCATATGCGGCGTTCCCAAAATCTGTTTACAGAGGACTCCATCAGCACTAGTGTTGGTGATGGTGAGCTGCTGTTCTGCACAAAACTCTAGCAAGAGGCGTCTGTTGTCGTTGCAGTTTCCAACACCATGCTTGCCCAGGACTCCTTTCCAGGCTTCAGAGTTCTTACCTACTCTGGCATTGAAGTCACCAAGGATTATGGTCTTACCATTTGCAGGAACCTTTTGGGTGGGGTGGCGCAGGTCTGTGTAGAATTTGTCTTTTTCCACCAGGTCAGCTTGGAGAGTTGGGGCATATACGCTAAAAAGAACAACATGTTGCTTGTTGTGTAGTGGGAGGCGTAAGGACATAATGCGATCAGAATGACCTGCTGGCAAATTTTCAAGTTTGGAGGCAATGGAGTTTTTAATCATGAAGCCAACTCCTGAAAGGTGTCTTTCAGTTTTGGGT
>VWZD01004321.1:41442-52926 GCA_013396695.1 Sakesphorus luctuosus
TATAACTATAAACAGACCAGGGCAAACTACTTCCCCTACGCCAAAAAAACCAACCCCCCAAACCTGTAGTTTCCTCCTGGTATAATTATATTTATGAACAATGGCAGTGTTGCACCTCAGCTGGCCACAAGGTGAATTCTCAGTCTTTTCCCAGTGAGGCAGAGACAAGGCAGGGGGTATATGACTCATGTAGGGGCAGAATGAAGCCTTTTCCATGGGGAAGAACACTCTCTCCTTGTCCTTTGTTCAAAGAAGGAAATGCTGTAAGTTGAGAAGTGGTGGTAGTTCCCAGAAATCTCCTTGCAGTCAAAGTCAGTCCCTAGGAAAACAACAAAGTTTGCAATGTATCCTGAAGCAGCCGTGATGCTCCTCTCTCTCTTCTCTCTCTCTGAAGTTCAGGGTGCCCAGTGATGGAGGGGGCAAGGTACAGAGCAGAGGCAGAAGGAGCTCTCACCTGCTCAGCAAACAATGGCTTCTTGTCCCAGCAGCTGCCCCAAAATAAAGTGAAGCCAGCACACAGGAAAGCCTCTCCCCCTTCCAGGTGCTGGGAATCAAGGTACAGAGCAGAGGCAGAAGGAGCTCTCACCTGCTCAGCAAACAATGGCTTCTTGTCCCAGCAGCTGCCCCAAAATAAAGTGAAGCCAGCACACAGGAAAGCCTCTCCCCCTTCCAGGTGCTGGGAATCTATTCCTTACCTCCGCCCCACCATTAAATTGGAATCTAGAGTCATCAACCACATCTTTGTTTTCAGTCCTGGCACTTCAACTCACAAAAATGTTGTGTTGGTGGGGAGAGAAAAATTCCCTGAAGAACCCTCCCCCCATCACCTTTCTTTTTTTGAACGTTTAACGCTGGACCTATTAAAAAAAAGAAATCAAAGTAAAATACACCCCCCCAACCTCCTTCCCCCCCCCAAGTCTTGTTAATTTTTCAACAAATGAACTTCCTATTAAATTATTACAAAAAATGTATCACCATATTTCTTAAAAACAGTATTTTTCTTAATATCTTGCACCATAGATGTACACGTTATAATATATGATTTTTCCATTTTGTGATTCTCTTAATACCTCTCTGTACAGCAGTGAGTGGAGGTTAGAGGTGTCTGCAAAGTGTGAATCTGAAGAAGCTCACAAACCTTTCATTGTAAATCTTTCTCACTGTTCATTCAGAAAGTATGTTACTATTAACGCTGTTTCAGAAAAAACCCAGCCAATTATGGAGGTGTAGAACATGGAAAGAAAACAATGTTATTGCATTCCATTTATTTTTCCTTTTTGAACACTTGAGAAGTTGTTCATTTAGATTTTTACTGGTTTTTGATTGAATAATTAAAATACAGTAGTTTAATATTAATACATTTTTAAGATAAAAACATCCTCATTTTTCATTTAAAAATATTTATAAAAATATTGCTATAAATTTCTCCAATTTTTACTTAGCTGAAAAATTATTCTA
The DNA here is from genome assembly GCA_013396695.1 of Sakesphorus luctuosus. Classification (NCBI taxonomy): domain Eukaryota; kingdom Metazoa; phylum Chordata; class Aves; order Passeriformes; family Thamnophilidae; genus Sakesphorus; species Sakesphorus luctuosus. The sequence continues at coordinate 42,901 of VWZD01004321.1, forward strand.
AGAGTCTATTAAGGCAGTCCTAGTTCTATTGAACTGACATTTCGCAACAAAAGGAACAGCTTTCTACCAAGGTTCCATGTTTTGCCAGAACAGACAGGTATGCTGTGTTATTACTCAGTGATTTCATACTTATAGGAAGTGCAGCAAGGAAAAAACTGTCTTTGCATTACTTTTATAACATTATATGCAATTCTAAGTGTGTTTTCTTTTTTTTTTTTTCTCAAATGAATATTGTTCCCTGTTGGGTCATCTCTTCCAGTTAATTGCATCTTTAATATTTTCCAAATTTCCTGCATTTTTATTGTGCCCTGTTCATGTCTATATAAGAAGATAGATGGATGGGGGGTGAACATACCTTTATGTAAAACCCCATGGGATGTCTATGTTTTCACCACCCTACTTTAACATTTTATATTTGTGCTAGACTAATTTGTTTCTGTTAATCCCTTTGCAAAGCTGCTTATTCAGCAATATACTGCAGGTCTTTTTACTCCTGCTGTACCTATTACTAAATAGGACCTGGTCTTGCGCAATTTTTCTTCTAACTTTCTGTTTTCTGTAATATTATTCTACCCAGGGCTGCTTATTTTCTGATTTCATACTGTCCATTTCACTATTTGTTTTAAAGTCATTGTATGGTGCTGTCGAAAGGTCATAGACTCACACTCTTTAAAAGTAAAACAAATATGACATTTAATAAATATTTAACTTTTGGTAATAAACATTCTATTTTCAAGATTCTTTCTTCACTCTTTTCGTTTGTCCACTATGCCCAGGGACATGGTAAAGCCACACTCCCAGGCACTGAGACAAGCACAGGTTCACACATCCCAACAGGCACATAGTGAACGGAAGGAGATTTCAATCAAAACACAAAGATGCTGAAATAATGATGAAATTTAATTTTGAATCAGGCTTTTCCAAAATTTCAACCTGTAGAACAGCATTTCCAAATTTACTGCAAGGTACTTTTTGTGTGTGCACTTTAAACGTAGAAATTCAACAGTTTCCATGGTCAAAGAAATGTGCAACTGCTTATGCATTCTCTTCTCTGCTAGACATCACATCATTAACACTTAATGTCCAGGCTGGGGTTATGTTTTAAAACATAACTTCAATAAAAGAAGGAAAAAAAATAGGAGGAAACCCAGAATAAATAAATCAGGAATATCTTACCACTAAGAAAAAATAAAAACATAGGCAGAAATTAAAACTGCTTTAAAATATGTTTCCTAAAGGTTAAAGAATTCCCTATAGACTAGTAAGATTACAGTGTGGAACCCTTTGCTTTCTGGGCCAAAACTTTGATCTCACCCAGGCTAGAAAACAAAGTTATCACATCCAACAGGTTAATACTCTTCTTGCCTTGCACAAAGAAATCCATTCTTTACATTTAGCACTAACTAGCATAATTTGCCATGCCTTGGCTCTGAATGAGTCAGGAAAACCCATGGATCTGTGCCAACTCAGTTGTCCTCTCTGTTATTAGGTCCCTGATTTATTTATGTAAAGTGAGAATAGTGCTTAGGAGCAGGAGCTCAAATGTGAAACAGATGTAAAAGGTCTAGGCTGTTATCTGCTGGCCAAACACTTTATACAGCTACTTCATAGGTCTTGAGAAGCTAAGATCTAATTTGACTAGATCATTTCAGGGAAGCTAAGGAAAAAGAGCATTGTTTCAATTATTAACAGCAGCAGAACTGCACTCAAAAAGGAGAACCAGTATTTTTTTTGTTGTTGTTTCATGGATGAAATCAGGTCTGAACTTTTTGGTGGTCAATGCACAGCTGTGATATTTTCCAAATGCAGATTTAGCATACCTACACTCCACAGTCACAGTACAATTCTATTTCTGTAATCACTTTCTCCAGGCACTCCCTCAGGAGGTACTTCTTATAAACTTCTGGACCAAGACAGCTGACAAGCTAAGAATACCAAGGAAAAGGTACTCCCAGATGCTTAACTTAACACAGTTCTTACGCTGTTTTACTTTTATCCCCCTCATATTTTAGATTTTCCTTCTCTAAAGCTTACTTTTTTCCCCCTCATATTTTAGAATTTCCTTCTCTAAAGCACCTTTAGTTTTCGTAGTTTCTACACATCATATGCAATAAAAATATGAAAATTAACATTTTGAAAAATGTACCTCTGCTTAGTTACTATATTGGGTAGATTCACAGAATCACAGAATCATAGAATTGTTTGGGTTGGAATGGACCTCTAAACATCATCTACTTCCAACCCCACTAGCACAGGCAGGGACATCTATGGTAGGTGAGATCACTGGTATTCTCCATGCCCACCCACTACCATTGCCCCACTCAGTTTGCAGGTCAGGTCCTGCATGGTGCTGAGCACTTTCAGCTGTCGGCAGTCAGACTTGCAGCAAACTGAATTGCAGCAAAAAAGTTTATGAAGGGTCTTATAAGGAGTGGCTGAGGGAGCTGAGGCTGTTTAGCCTGTTAAAAAAGGAGTCTCAAGGGAGAGCATTATCAGTATCTACAACTTTCTGAAAGAGGGTGTTGGTGATTTATAGGTTGGCTTAATATCTCAAGTACGAGGATCAAGAGAAAATGGCCTCAAATTGTACTGGGTGAGGTTTAGTTTGGATAATAAGCAACAGTTTTTGATTTGAAATTTGTCAAGCATTGGAAAAGGCTATGCAGGGAAGTGATTGAGTCACTGTCCCTGGAGGTATCTGCCATATGTGTAGATGTGGCATTGAGTGACATAGTTTAGGTCTGGACTTGACAGTCCTTGGTTTACAGTTGGACTCAATGATCTTAGAGCTATATGATTCTATTCTACATGCTCATTGCTGCCAGGCTAGGGCCCAGCTGAGCTAGGAGGAAATATTAGTCTTCATCCCAATGTCTTTACTTCTTGCTTACAATATGTTTTTAGTTAAAGGCAAAGTAATGAAAATCAGAAAAACACACAAATATTGAAACTATAAGATATATGTTATCCTGTGCACAGCCTTCTAATACATGCAGCATATATATTAGCATTAGTATTCAGATCTATTGAACAGAGTGTTATTATTAAAGCAACTGGAGAGTTTTTGATATTATAAAGACATATGACTTTGTAGAACAGTAAGGAAATATATTCTGCTCAAAGTTCTAATGCTGAATATTGTAATAAAACTTACAGCATTATTACAGTATTTTTCTACAAGTGTTGAAATTATCCACTTTAAAATTAAATAAAATATTTGAGAAATAGTAATGGATATATGTTCATTAGATCAGAGTTGGAGCACTGGGAGATAAGGGCATTAGGTCAAGTCTTTCAATCTTCTTCCGCATACTCACTTCCACTGTAATATCTATAAGCACATTACGGCAACAGAATCTTGGTGTTCTTCTCTTACCTCTTCGTGTCCCACATACTTTTTCTACCACCTCAGCAGGCTGCCTGTTGAAGCCAATCATCATGAATGACTTGTCAAGGAGTTAGTAAATGCTGATTCAGACTGCAGTATTTACTTAATAATAGCATTATTTATCCTTGCTTCTAAGTTAATCACAAACAGTCCTTCCCCATTTCTTGCCAGGAAGCTTCCCTGAAGTCCTGACAAATCATAGACATAATCTGTGTAAATAATCAATCTGTCTGAATTTTATTCTAGCAACACCTGCACCAACACTGATTACTGGATATATAATTATATTTTGCATGTATTTAAATAGATTTACCTCTGCTTTTCCTAGTGGAAAGTGCCTTACCTTCCCTGTGACTGAGGGCAGAGTTTCTTGATCTCTCTTTCATTCCCTGACGTGAGTGGTCACTGAGGTAAACCAAGGTGATGTCGGACCATGAGGATGCACCTTGTACAGTGTCCTCTGAAGCTCCCTGAAGATCAAAGTGTTGGGCAACGAGGGACAAAATGAATCTCTTAAAGCTCCAGTAATAATAATAATTATAATAATTATACAGTGAGAGTGATTGTATGACTGTACAGTGTTTTCCATTGACAAAGAAATTACCATGTAAACAGACATCTGTGGTGGGTTGACCTTGCTGTTGCTCATCAATCTCTATTATCACTTCTCTTCTTAGAAGTACAGGGGCCAGAAAATAAGATAGAAAAAAGCCTTGTGGGTGAAGATAAAAGCAATTTAATAAAGCAAAAACAAAGCCCACATGCAGAAGCAAAGGAAAACAAATGATTTATTGTCTGTTTCCCAACAGCAGGTGATGTCTCACCACTTCCCATGAAGTAGGACATTGGAAGAGAAACACTGTAAATAGCACTGTGTCTTCCTTCTCCTTTTTTTTTTGTTTGTTTGCTGAGTAGACATATACATCCCTCTGTTCAGTTTGGACCAGCTGTCCTTGCTATGTCCCCTCCAATTCACATGGCAGTGCTAGGTTAATGGTTGGACTTAATGATAGTAGAGGTTTTTTCCAACCTCGGTGATTCTATGATTCTGTGATTCTGTAATAAGGGTTCTGCTTAGTAAATTAGTACTAGTTAACTTTACTCACAAACCTGTACAGCCCTCTGCTTTTATTTTGACCTATTTCTGACATTTTTTCTGTTATTCTTCTAGACCATCTGTTCTAGACATCTTAATTCTGAGAGTGATGACAATTTGTCTTGAAAGGCAGAAGACCAAAAAAGCATGTCTGCTTCTATGTAGTTACAGATTTTCTCTACAGCACTTCTGCCTGAAATGAAATTGTTCAAATTAACTAATACCCTCACTTTCAGTGTTGTTTCAGACTTCTATGTAATGATTTGGGGCCAAACTTTTGTTTAGCCATATATTTTGTCCTTCTCAAAATGTTGAAGAGGTACTGTGTAATACTATGATATTTTTTCCCTTTTCAGGTGACTTAGCCTAAACACTCTAGTTACACATAATGACTTAGAGGAGGTAGAGATAAACTGGATAACTATGAGGAATGCCATACACTTCCACATGGATTTTACAGTTGACCTTAACCTGCTATGCTTTAGACAAAAACAGACCCAAACAAACTAATTCACAGTTATGGCATTAGAAATCTTTTAAAGCAACCACATAAACTAAACTCACTGAAACATAATCAGACAGGAATACCATTAAACAGTATCTTGGGCTGACATATGTGAGTGGCAGATCTTCATAGACTTTAGCAATATTGTTAAACAAAACAAAAAACTACATCTGAAAAGAGAAGGCCAGATATATCTTCATAATCCAAAGAAAGAGAAGTATTAGCCTCTGGAGTAAACGCTGTATATTGAATTCTAGTCTAACAGCTCTCTTAAATTATTTATCAAAATGTTACCATCTAAATTCTAAGCGCTTTTAAACAGCTGTCCTTAGCAAATCCTTAGCACCCTTTGACAAAAAAAAAAAAATCAGAAATAAGTGTTGTGAAGAAGGATGAAACAGAACCCATGCAATTAGAAATTTTGTCAAAATGGCTGAGGTTAATTCTTCCAGCTAAAGAGAACATGACAAGGCCTAAGGAAAGAGAAACAGGCAGACAATAGTAAAAACGGAAGCATGTAATTACTGTGCAATCAATAAAACCCTGCAAACTTAAAGTTATGCAAGAAGGAGAAAAAGGACTGCATGAGACCAGAGACTGAAGTCATGAGAAAAGGAATTATAACTGCTACTTTGCGTGCAGCACACACTCATCCATGAATACTGAAGATGTAACAGTCAACAGCTGAAAGAGAGGAAAGCCACAAATATACTGGTGATGCCAAGCAACACTCAAAGCAGTGCTAGATAAGTCTTACAGGTTTTGGGCCGCCTCTTACCTGTGCATATAGCAAGAATGAGAACATGCCAGAATCAGTGGCTGCAGGTGCAATTACACTGCCTGCAAACAGCAATTACCGTTAGTTAACATTTTCCAGACAGTATAAAATATTGAAAGCTGGTTATTGCAGTTTCATTTTGCTTTCAGAAACTAAAGTGCTGCTATGAATGGCTACTGTCTAATACTTTGCAATCCTGTGGGGAGCAGTAAGCTACACTTTGTGAAATGCTGAACGAGACTGGCTATGCAAAGTCACAGAGTACTTATTGTACATCCCCAAACACAGGTATCAATTTCAACTGCAAGCTACATGCCTTTCTTGTTAGTTGTATTTGTCATGTGAACGCTTAATAAGCGGAAGTAATCAAGAGATGTAAATGACACTCAGATATCACCCAAGACAATTAGCAAAACATAGAGAAATGTAAATCTTCAGGGAAACTAACTTCAGGTAGATTGATTTTCTATGATTCTTGGATTTTGTTAAGCAGATCTGAAAATTTTATGGGTTTTTTTTATTGTCAGCTCTGTGCACCGTGCACTACCCATTCTTTGCATTTCTGGAATGTTAAAGTAAAAATTAGAATAAAGAAGTGAGCAATGAAGTAAAGTACACTCTTAATTAGCAGAATGTAGTTATGTGTAATTCTGTTCCACATGCTTTACTGAGGGATTTCAAGTGGCTGCTTGTGCTTGATCAAGGTATTCCCTCTTAAACCTTGTTTTGGTGTTGGGGTTTTTCTGCGGTGTTTCCCTGTCTCTGTAGGACTGCAGGTGTGCTCCTGTGTGGCTGGAGTTGCCTGCAGAGGGCTCTTGCAGATACCCTGTCCCTGTGACTTTTTCATAGTATACCCCAGTTTGTCAGGGACAAGCCTGATATTGTCTCCCTCCCCTCTCATATCTAGTTTAAAGCCCTGTCAGAGTGTCATAAGTTCCTGAGCAAAGAGTCTCCTTCCTTGCTGAGAAAAGTGAGTCCCATCTAATGCCAGCATGTCTGCTGCTGCGTAGGCCATACCATTGCAAAAACCCCCTAAATTTGGTGGTAACACTTTTGGTGGAGTCGCATTAATAGGTTCAGCTCATCTGCTTCTTTCAATATTGCTACTTTCAACTGGAATTATGGAGGAGAAAATAACTTGCTCCCTGGATTCCCTTACCAAATGTCCCAAAGTCCTGAAATATTTTTTATCCACTTCAGACTACTTGTTGCCATTTCCTCATCCCCTAAATGGAAGATCAGTAATGTGTAGTAGTCCGTGGGACGTACCAGGTCTGGAAAGTTTCCTGGTGACATCCTTAACTCAAGCCCCAGGGAGGCAGCACACTTCTCTATTGATTGGGCGTGGTCAGCATATCAGGCCCTTTGTTCCCTTTAGAAGGGAACATCCTAGAGCTAAATACCATCTTTCTTTCTCTTTGAAACAGTTCTAATACATGGGGGTGACCTTGCTGACTGTGATGGTGCCTCTGACTGGACCTTGATCCACTTCCTCCTCAGGTTAGTCTTCCACAAACAAAGCCTCCCACCTATTGTGCAGAGGTTCCTAGGAGAATGAGATGGACAAAGAAAGATTTTGCTTGCATCCTGGAGCATAGACTACCCTCCATTCACCTCTTGCTTCACAACTGGTATCTGCTTGTTGCTGGGATATGGGTAGAGGTTTCCTCTTGAACTCGAATTATTTCTAGTGACTACTTCTGTCTTAGCAAGGCATGAATGTGATCCCACCAGTCTATCTCCTCTGATTTTCTAATGCATCTCAGACTTTCTACTTCATCTCATAACCCCACTTCCAGGGGAGCAGGTCATCTGTTTGGTCACATCTGATGCAACTGCATATTGCTCTGCATTTTACTGCTGCAGTGAGATTTCTGGCAAAGTAACATGGCAAGAAAATGGGATATCTATAAGTCAAGTTATATTTTTCCTTATTAGTGTTTTTTTCTTTAAAGATGCATCAGTGGGGTGAAGTCAGATGGATCACACTAAGAAGTTGCAAGCAGGGCTGGATTCCAGGCCTTCAAGATCTTTGTGAGCCAATGGGTCACTGGATTTTTATTACTGGGTTGGAAATGTTGGGAGGTGGGAAGAGGCCAAGCCAGAGTCCACATTGTCAGGCCTGCAGCCTCATCGTGGCCACAGAAGCCACATAGCAGGGCACATGGAGCCCACATGGAGAAGCTATCAATCAAAAGGGCCTGGTAGCCTGCTCACACCACAAACCCTGGAGCCTCTGAATGGCTACATCACCCCTCACTCCTGCTCAGGATGCACTGAGTGGTGAGTGCTGCATGTCCCATCTGGGAGAATTGGACAAGAAGGCCAGACCACATAAATACAGCAGCACGTGGCCTTCTTTCTCAGGACCTGCCATGGGCATGTGGAGCCAGAAACTCACAGGATTCTTTAGTTGTAGCTGTTTTTCTCTTCAATCTCTTTTCTTAATCTCTTTTCTCATTCTATTTTTTTACTGCTGTTTCTTCTCTTAAGCTCTTTACTCTTTCTGAATAATTTGGGTGACTTAAAACTGATGGGTATTTTACTAGGTTGTGTGGGTTAGCATGTGCTGGATACTTTGGTGAAATGCTTTGTCTTGGCTATATGTAACCCCTTTTAACTTTTGCCAAAATGTCTATTTTCTTACTAAATGAATAGAAATATCTTGGGAAATGTATGCAGTACTTTCTCTTTATATTACCTCAAGGTTTTAAAGAACCAAAAGCCTATGCAAAAATTATTTTGGAGCCTTAAATGTAAGCAAAATGCAAGGACATGGTTTGAACCTGGGGTCTTGTAATCTTGAATCAGGTAAAATCACTTTATACACGTTTCTAAAAATCTAGCTTATGGAAAAAGCATTTCTGAACATAAGTTGTAACCTATAGAGACATATATAAATATAAATACACACATTCAAAGTCATTCCTGTCCAATGGAGGATGAAAATTAGAACCTTAGAAGTAAATGCAAGATTTTAAAAAATAATATATATTTCAGGACACTTTGAGAATTATCCTAGAGTTACTGACAGTTTAGGATTGTACATTGCTGACAGATAATATCAACAACATAATGTTAGCTATGACTGAGTCAGGGGATTGATTAAGTTATGTTTCCATTTTGTTCTTAACCTCAACACTATACTTGACATCTGACCACAGAGAAAAATAATGGCTGAAGTTTGAAAGAATCTCTGGAAATTATTTGGTCCAACATTTCTGCTCAAGTGGGGCAAACGAGAGCTGGTTGCCAAAGGTAATGTCCGGGCGGCTTTTGATATCTTCAGGGATGGAGACTCCACAACAACCCTTGGCAACCTGTGCCAGTGCTTGGTCAAGTTCATAGTAGAAAAAAGTGTCTCCTGATGATCAGAGAGAACCTCCTGTGTTTCAATTTGTGCCCATTGTCCTGTCAGTGAGCACCACTGAAAAGAATTCAACTCCATCTTCTTTACACCCTCCCTTCAGGTTCCCCCTAAGTCTTATCTTCTCCAGGTTAACTGTCCCAGCTGTCTAAACCCTTGCTCATAGAAGACATGTTCAAGTTCCTTAATCACTGCTGTTGCTCTTCACTGTACTCTCATAAGTATGTCCCTGTTTGTTGTGTACTGCTGAGTCCAGAACTGGACACAGTATTTCATGTGTAGCCTCATCAGTGTTGAGTAGAGGGGCAGAATAATCCCTCTTCACTTGCTGACAACACTACTTCTAATACAGCCCAGGATGCTGTTGGATTTCTTAGCTACATGGGCAAAAAGTTGCTAACTCATGTCCAACTTCAGATCTACCAGAACTCCTGTGAACTCCATGATGTTCCTGTTAACTCACTTCAGCATGTTAAGTTTCTCTGAATGGCAGAACAACTCCCTTGTGCACCAGCTCCTCGTCTCAGTTTTGTGTTAGCTTCCAACTTGCAGCAGGTAAACTCTGCCCCATCATACAGATACAACTGACTCCTCAGATACAGTGCTAATTACAGACTTTGATCACCATCAACTGGAGGTGGCATGGTTTTCCGTCCATCTCCCTGCCTGCTCATCCAGCCATTCTTCATTAGCTTCTTTAGAGCAGTCTACTAGGAGACAGTGTGTGGGGTGATGAGCTGATAAAGCCTGATGGGTTGAGGGAGACACCTCAGGCCCCTCTGGGAGGTGCTCCCCGCAAGAAGCAAACTGGTAAGATGAACAAAGGATGGAATGTTAAGAAATAGCACCGCCTTCTTTTGCGATATCTTCAAGGGCCCACCTCACCTAAGGG
>VWZD01004325.1:3811-18908 GCA_013396695.1 Sakesphorus luctuosus
CCCTCGCTGCCCACAGCCCTGAGCCCCTGAGCCCTGCCCTCCTTGGGCACGGGCTGTGCTGGGGCTGGGCTCCAGCCATGAGCAGCCCCGGGCAAAAGGCCTGGGAAAAATAATGTAGACAAATGGCTTTAGGAAAAAGGTCTCAGCAAAAGCCCTTGGGCAAAACACTGTCCAAACTGCCTGGAGCCCTACTCATGCCCACTAAGAGTGTAATATGTATTATAAATATTTTAGAGTGATATAATAATAGAATGATATGAAATCTATATATTGTCAATTCTATTTAATTTATATATAATTATAAAAGAAAACATTACATTAGTAACCTAATAATATTTTTAGCAGTAATAACAATATAATAATAATAATTATATTAATATTAATAATAATAAGGATAAGGAAAGCAATTATAATAATAATAGAAATAATAGTGATAATAACAATAATAGCAATGTCTCTGAAATTCCACATCCTTTTCAGGGAACATGTCCTGCCTCCAGATTGGTCCGAAAAGGTCTGTTGGAGGGCAAATCAAGGGCTATATTTTATAGTCATTAAAACAAGACTTATTCATACACACTGGAATGAAATTCCAGGTTAATGTGGAGATGAGTCAGAAGCTGGTGAGGGGAAAACAAAACTGGGGTCCTTGTACTATTGCCCAGGGTTCCCTCTTTTCTGGATCCTCTGCCCCTCATGCCCACCAGGGCTGGGGAACCAGCTGGGACTGGGCCTGGCCCCACGACCAGGGTCAGGCCACCAGTGGGACTGGGGACAGGACCAGCTCTGTGGGCAGAGTGGGCAGCCAGGTTGTGACCATGGCTGGGACCAGCACTGCAGCACTGGGACAGGGATGGGGAGGGGGGCCATTCCCAGGGTCACGTCCATGACCAGGACCAGGACCAAAGGGGGTGGCTGTGCCCATGTGGCACCAGGGCCAGGACTGGGACCAAGGAGGGCTAAGACAGAAACCTGGGCTGGGACCAGAGCCAGGCCCAGGCTGTGTCTCACACTGAATGACTGGCCAGGCTGAAAGACCACAATGCTCCCCGTCTCTGTGGGGAACTGAGCCCCCTAAGGTGCTTGCTGTGAAATGCCACGTAGCTTTTCTGTGCTCATATGAAGGTGTTGATGTGCAGAAGCACAGGATGAAATATCCAACTGCAGAATGGGAGGTGGAACCTGGAATGGAACCTGAAGCACCCATCCAGCACATGGCACCCAGCATGAGCCCTAGACAGCCCCCAGGACCCATCAGCCAGCCCTGGAACTGCCAGGTCTCATCAGCCCTGAATGCCAGCCCAGCTCCAGTCAGTCAGCCCTGGACTCCACCAGTGCCCAGCACCAGCTCTGTACCCTCCAAGCACCCAACAGCCAGCCCTGGGCTCCCACGCCCTCCAAATCCCCCAGCACTCACCCCAACAACAATAATCTGTAGAACCTGCTCACTCACCAGGAGGATCTTCCTGATAGACCTTATGAAAAGCTCCCATGACAGGTGTGTGTACTTGGCAGGGTGACATGAGACCATAGCGCTGGCAGGAGAATCATGGTCTTGGGCGCACTCTCTGCACCCTCAGGATCAAGACAGTCTGCTGTGCCAGGCAATGGATGGAGGGATCCCTTTCTTCTTCCACCCATTTTTGAAAGGCTGTGACTAAATGAAAACAGAGCCCAGGTGAGCCCCAGTGTATGTAGAGACCCCCCGGCTCCCGTCCAGCCCACGCTGCCCCCTCCCCACTGTAGATGAGCTGGAACCAGTGCTCCCTGTAGTCCCTCAGGTGCCAGCCCTGGGCACAGAGCTCCATCAGCCCCTGCTCTCCAGCACTCCCAGCAGCACAGCCCTGGCCCTGCCCGACCCCCTCAGGAGCCCCGGGATGGCACTGGGTGAGGCGGCCAGCAAGCCCAGCTGCAGGGGTGGGCAGGGGTGGCACAGTCTGGCAGTAGGCCCTGAAATTTTCTGGCCTGTAGGAAAGACAATTTCCATTTTGTGAGAAGTTCTGTGCCTGCACAGCTCCCCTGGCAGCCACCAAACGACACTGTGGTAGGGAGGGTATTGGGAGCAGCTCCTTTAAAACCTTCTGCAGAGTCTGGGGCACGGAGAACATCTCCTCCCACAGCCTGAGTGCCTCCCTGCAAGGCAGAGAGCTCTGTCAGCAGGGCTGCCTTTGCCACAGCAGCATGAGAGGCAGGAGAGGGCTGAGGGGGTGCCTCCCGTGGGGCAGGGAGGAGCGTGCTGGCTCTGGGCTGGCTCGGCCAGCTTTGGCTGCTGCAGGCCTGCATGACCCCCACCAGGGCTGGAATGCACAGAGGGATGTGGGACCCTGCTCCTCAGGGGGGATCCTGCAGCATTCCTTGGGTCTGGCAGCCAGAGAGTTGGGGTCCCTCTCCCCACAGGGAACAAGCACTTGGGTCTCTCAGGGCCAGTGCCTGCTTCTTCATGGTACGATCTTCAGCAGCGTCGTGATGAGCTCGCCAGGCCACAGATTGGCCATGAGGAGCAACAGTGTGTCCAGGCTGTGCTGGGTTATTGCACTCTTGTCCCTGTACTCTGCCGTCCAAGATGTGCCTTACGATGGGCTGACACCTGGAGTGAACAGAGGTGAGGGTGGTGGAGCACAGTCGTGGCCTCAGCTGCCCTCCCCAGTCCTCTCTGCTGCCTCAGGGCGGCTGCAGGTGCACAAGACACCTGGGTTTGGGAGGGAGGGACCAGAGCCCTGGGGCGCAGTGCCCTGTGGGGGCAGCAGTTCTGCCCAGCCTGCACCTGGCCAGGCACGGCTGCCATCCAGCTGGCCATGGTTACCTGGTCCAGGCTGCTGGCAAAGGCCTGGATGAAATCCATGGCTTCCTGACCCGCCGGTGTCTAACGAAGGGGGAGAGAAGGGGGGGCTGCAGAGAGTGCAGTGACAGGAGAGAGCAGAGGAAGATGTGCCCCCTGCCCAGCCCTGTGCCCCCTCCCCTGGCACGGCTTTCCTGTGCAGCTTCTGGCTGGAGGGTGCCCAGCAGAGGAGCTGCCGTGCTGGAGCACACCATGGCAGGGAAAGCCCCAGTGCCCCAGACTGAGGAACCTGCTGGCAGATGGACAGGAAAGGTGCAGGGTCCCACAGCATGGCTGCCTCCTGCCAGCCCAGCTGCCCCTCGCTGCCCTCTTTGCTCTCCCCCTCCTCCTTAGCAGAGGCTGTGCTGGGGCTGCTGTCCAGCCCTGAGCAGCCTCAGCATTCAGCCATCACAACCACCCCCAGGACCTTCGCTGCCAGCGTGCTGGGGAGATGTGATCTCAGCATGTGCTGCAGGGCCCCAGCCCTGCCCAGTCCAACAGGGCCCCTCACTCAACCGTCTGCATCTGTGTTGGTTTTGCCAGAATCCCCTGGTAGAGTTCTACTGGGGAACTGATTTCCTGGGCAGCACCCTCATTCACCCAGGCCATCCTGGTCCTGCTGGGGGGTTTCTTCTCCATACTGCAAGAAAATGACTAGAAGTACAGAAACGGGAAGAGGGAAGCTTTGGGGAAACAACACAGCACCACAGGGCAAGCAGGAAATACTTGGACTGGGCTCAGATGATCAAGTGACAAGAGGGAAAGTCTTGGGGTGGGCTCAGAAGTTTAAAAGTAAAAGCAAAAGTAACGTAAAAGTAAACTAAAATGACCATTACCATTAAAATTAAAAATAAATTAAAATTAACCATACATAAAGGTAAAAGAAAGTAAAATTTAAATTAAAATTTAATAATAAATATTATTGTCATTATTAATATTATTATTTCTACTTTTATTTCTACTAATGTTGTCATTACTATTCTTATCCTTATCTTTATTATTATTAATTATTATTGATATTTTTATTAATATATTGTTATTATTTATTATAATATTATTAAATATTATTAAATAATATTATTATGGTTTCTATTGTAATTGTGAGAAAAATGTCCATATGAAAAAATTTAGAAGACTGGTTACAAAAAGAAGGTAGAGCAAAAATTTTTTAAAACTGTAATTACAGGGTGCCTTGCTCGGTTTGCTGCTGAGGACCAAAGCCCGGGAGCGCTGGAGTGCCACTTTTAACCCCTCGCTACCACGCCCCCTCCCACCCCTTTGATGGCTCCTCCCCTCTTTTCCTTTCCTGGCTCGTCATCCCGGGGTTGGCTGGAGTTGTGCCTGCCCCCTCTCCCTGATTGGGGCTCTTTATATGGGCAATTTCTTGCTGCACAATTCCTGCTGATTGGAGGACCTGATTGCCTGATCAGCCCTGACCACTGGCCACATGGTCCCTGGCAGCAGCCCCTGATTGGAGCCAATGCCTCACAGATTTTCCCGCCATTTTCTCCTAGCTACTGAGCCACCCCTCCCAGTGGAGATTTCTGGAAAGCCCTGGAAAAAGCTTCCCCACCCCTGTAGAAAGCCTTTGGTCACTTTAATTCATTTATGGAATTTTTAATTATGGTCATTTTAACTGTCTTTTAGTCTTATTAAGAGTCTTTTATCAGTGGAATTCTAAACTCCCCTCTCCCAAATTTAATAACAACCCTTTGCTTGTAACAAACCCACAAAATTTCTCACATGGCCCATTTCATCAATTTCTTTTTCTTCTCCATAAAAGAATTGGGATGGATTCTGCCTGCTCTCTGGTTCAACACTCCTCTGATGTCATGGGGAGACTGGACAACTAACCTTTTACCAGAAGTTACCTTCCTAGATTCTTCCAACATTACCTCCGTGGCTGCCACAGCCCCTGTATGGACAGCGACCATGCTCATATCACAGGGGCCAAAATCCTTGACAAGTACGCAAACGGCTTTCTTTGACCTCCATGCTCTTGGCCATTCCTCTGTCAGTAACATTAACATATAGTTTGAAAGTTTTGTCCACGTCAGGTAATGCCACTACTGGAGCTTTTACTAAGTCTTCTTTCAGCCTCTGAAAATTCTGCTTTTGCTCCTCAGAAAACTCTACGCTCTCCTTTTCCTCCTCTCCTTTAACCAGCACCTCATATAAAACCCGCACCTTTTCACTATATTCTTCTACCCACAGTCTGCAATAGCCCATCAATCCCAAGACTTATCTAACCTCCTTTTTGGTTCTCAGTAATTGTATCTCAAAGATGCCCTGTACTCTCTCTGGGCTTACCTTTTTCCCTTTGCCAGACAGAATATGCCCCAGGTATTTTACCTCAGATTCAACAAATTGAATTTTTTTTAAATACTTTAAAGCCCTGACTCCCTAAATAATTTAGTAACTTCACTGTCTCACTCTTCAATGTCCTTTGCCTTACCAGCGACTAGTGAACCATCAACATATGGTATAACTACAGTTTCTTTCTCTGATTCATGCTTACTTAAGACCTCTTCCAATGCTCATCCAAACAAGTTTAGAGACTCAGAAAATCCCTGGGGCAGTACTGTCCATCTATATTTTTTCTTTTGGCCATTCAAACACGAAATTGTCCCAGGACTTCTCATCCACTGGGCAGGTCCAAAATGCGTCTTTGAGGTGGATTACTGAGAACCAATTACTGCCACTAGGTACCCTCCCAAGGATGGTGTAGGGACTGGGGGCCACTGGATGCCATGCTTTGACAATCTTCTTAATTTCTCTTAAGTCTTGAACTAGCCTGTATGTCCCATCTCCTTTCTTCACTGGGAGAATTGGTGTGTTGTATTGGGACATACAGGGTTCAATTAATCTGTCCTGTAATAGTCCTGTTATTATCAGTTCTCTTCTTCCCTCAAGAAATACAGGGTACTGTCTTATTCATGCCAGTCTCTTGGACAACAACATGACTGTGATAGGGGTCTACTGACAACCTTCCTCTCTTTCCACTTTCTGCCCACACATTTGGATCAGTGTCTAACCCTTTGCTAAGGACAAACAACTTCACCTCTATTCCTTTCATTCGAGGCACTATTCCAATGTTCAGCTTTCCCATTAGGTCACATCCCAACAGATTCACCCCAGCATTGAGGATCAATAAGAAATCTCCAAATACCACCCTTCCATTCCCTTCTATCTCTAACTTCTGAACCACATCAACTTCAAAACTTTCTCCTTTTGCCCCAGTCACCCACATCTTCTCCCTCAAACTCTTAGCATCCCTAGGCAACTTAAACAGACAAGATCTCTGGGCCCCAGAATCAACTATAAATACAAAGTCTTCCTCCTGGGGGCCTATCTACAGGTTTACTAGGGGCTCATTGTCATCTCTGTTCCCCAGGAGGTAGAGCCCCTGACACCCCTAGTCCCTGTCTATCCTATATACCCTAGTTTCCATTTCTCCATCTGGACATTCCTACCTAAAGTGTCCTTTCTTCCAACATATATAACACAATATTTCTTCTCTTCGCCTATCATACTCCTCTCCATTTATCTGATTTTCACCACTTTTCCTCCTTCTAGTGCTCCTCAGATCCCCTTCTCGCCTCCTTCCATAATCCCTCCTGGCTTTACCTCTGCCCTCTTTCCCATCCTGCTTGCTCGTCTCATGTACCATCGCCACCATTATCTTTGCCTTTCTTTTGTCTCTCTCCATGTCGCTCTTGACATAATTTCTCTGCCTTTTTTAGCAATTCATTGAGCTCCCTCTCATTCCAATCATCTAACTTTTCTAACTTTCTTCTAATGTTGGGCCAGGCATGAGTAACAAAACACATTTTTAGAAGTTGTTGCCCTGCTGGTGTAGGAATAATAAGAGATTTTTGAGTTAAGAAAAAGGGTTTTTAGAATAACAGACAGAGTATTGAGGCCTCCTAACAGGTGAGAGTTAATTCTGTGGGAAAGAGACCAATTACTAGCAAAAATAAAGAAGATAAGAAGGCTTTGAGTTATTCTGCTCATGGCAAAACAATCTTGGAAGATAGTGTGGTCAAATCAATAGTGCTAAAAGTATTATCCAGTTAAAGCTGTGATGAGAGTTATGGACACTGTGGTTTCAACCTATGAAATGCAGCTATGGGTGGGAAGAAAGTGAAGATATATTCTGTAATTAGAAGTTAGTGAAGGCTTTTTACCTGTCTTTTGTTTTTCCATGCAGTTCTTGAATAAAACTGTCTTTGAGTGTAACACCTGTAAGCTGTGGCCTAATTAATTTTCTCTCGTCTTCAAAATTTCTGCAAACTCACGGATTTTTAAGAGCATTTTCTTTTACATGCTGGAGTGTCAATGGACACACCAGAGTATTTCTGGTTGGCCTCTTTTAACCTCTATACCCACTCCATCCAGGTTTCATTCTTCTCTTGCTGCTCTTCAAAAGCCCATGGCATGTTCTTAACCTGAGGAGCCGCCTCCCTTATACCTTTAATCAAGTATATCCTATAATCCATCATATTCTGTCTGCCCTCCACTGTGTTCTGGTTCCACATTGGCCACCTAATGGGAACCTTTTCTTCTCCCCTTGCACAATCATAGGGATGGCCTTGGTTCCAAACCCTAATTGCTGCCACTTGTATCATTTCTGTTTCTTCAAAAGAAAACAAGATACATGTAATGGACTGTAACTCATCCCATGTGTATTTGTTTGGGCCGAGGAACTGATCCAGCTCCTCAGCCAGCCCCAGGGGATCCTCCAACAACTTTTTCACGGTGGACTTACAGAACTTGTGAGAGGGGCACTTACAAATCCGATTCCCCCTGGGGCCCCTTGCATGGGCACTTCTCACAATGGATACAATTCCCCTATTTCTACCACCACATCGTCCCCTTCATGTTCTTTTCAAGCAGCACTGCAAGTGACTGGTCGTCAACGTGGACTAAGAGTTACTGGACAAGGGGATAGATTAGGATCTGCTGAATAGCAGGGGGAACAGGATGGGCTAGGGTTCCTAGGTGGTCTAATCTTAGGTGACTCAGGGATCCCTCCCCTCTCCTCTTCCCCCGAATCCTCCTCAAATCCAGGGTTATAAGGCAGAGGATTGGGAGCCACCTCTCCCCAGAGATAGTTCAATGGGTCCCATTTATCATTCCTTCTCTTACTCTTTCCCTTTCCTCTCTTATCACTTCTGTCATTTGCATCTCTACCCTTTCTCAATCACACCACAAACACCTGCACTGATTTCACCCAACACTCAGTGTATACAATTTCCTGATCCCCAATATCACACTTCCTATTCACATACAGATTCAAGGCTTTACACAACCAAAACTCACTCGATCCATATTCTGGCCACATCACACCATCACTCCAAATGGGTTCTCTCACACCTACCGCAGTACAATACTCTTAGCATTTTGCATTTACTCAAGTGCTTGGTCCATTTTGCCTTTTCCCACCCATCTAACATCCGTCCTACTGGACTATTGTATGGTATTTCTGTTAATCTCCTTTTCATTCCTCTTTCTCTTTCCCTCTTTCTAAACCCCATTTTACTTCCACACTCTCCCATTATTCCCCTAATAGCTTACACATTCACTCACACTTCAAGTTCATCCTCACACCACCACTCAAGGACCTGGCTTCAGCCTGTGTGCCTATGAGTGGGTACCCCCCCCACCCTCACTGGTGATCTCCTGCTGGGTTGTGCCTACCCACAACGGGCCTCCCTCAGCCTACACTCCAGGTCCCCTCCCCTGCTCCGCTACATCTCCATCCTTTGCCTACTACTGGCACCGCCCCCTCCTGGTTGCCTTCCCTGGATTTTGGGCAACACCCTCAACAACCAGGATTCCACCCACCAGTTCCCAGAGTCCTGCCCCTGGCATACTTAATGGACCTCCCACAGTGATCAATGCAAGCTGTCCCTCCTAGACCTCGGAGACCCCTCCACCCGACTGTTTCCCCGCAAAAGAAACAGACACACAAGGCTTGTCCCAGGTACCACCAGCCTGCCTCAGGACAGCCCATGGAGACCCCTCAATCTTTATTAGAATCCCAGGGATGGGTTTTGGACACTCCACCCTCAGAACCCCTCAGGGACCTCTCACCCTTTTTCAGGCTTCCCCCCTTCTCTGGTCCACCTCTCGGACCTCAAACCCAGGGATTGGGTCATCTCCCCATTCCCCTCCCTTCCTGGAGGAGCTCACACAGGCACCACTGTCCACTCACTTCACCTCTTCGGTGGCCGTCACTGGGGTGCGGAACTGCACCTAGAAGGGCTCTGCACTCACTTAGGGACTAGGTCTCCTCTCATCCACACTACATGCACTCCCCTCACTTTAACCCTCTCACCTTCCCTTTCCCAGGGACCCTGGGGATTTATCCCCTCCCTACACAATCCATCATCCACAGTCTTCCCGGTCTTTTATCTTCACTGGATCCAGACTTCAGTTTAAAATATTTTCCTATTTCATGCCAGCAGTCTCAGGTCCTCACTTTGCTTCTGCTCCAAGAAGGAATTTGGGTCCCTGGACTGCCGAATTTGGCAGGGCGCACCACCCAGGTCCTCTGAATTCCCAGTCGGGGCAGTGGTCTTTGGATCCCAGATGAGCCCTCACCTGCAGGAAAAATCCCTCGATCCAAAAATTTAGAGGCAGAATCCAAATAGAAGTGAAATAGGAAAAATCTATTTAACGATGTGCACTGGGGAACTCTGTTAGCAGCTGTGTTAACTCTGTGTTAGCAGCTTGGCTAACTCACTACAGAGGAGCCCCTGAAACAAAGTGAAACTGTTGCTTTTAAACTGTTGTTTCCCTGCCCTGTTCCTGCCCCTGAGGTGGTCCGGTCTTCTTGTCTATGGATTAGAGATCTATACATGGGCAATTTTTATTGTGACATTAATTGTAATTGGTGGTCCCGTTGCCCTGCCAACCCCTATCCCCGGCTGCCTGGACCCTGGCAACAGCCCCTGATTGGAGCTGTTACCTCGCAGCCTTCCTGCCCTCACGCCTGGCTAAAGGGATACACCCCACCTTCCCTCAAACCCTTCCACACACACCCCTTTCTATTATCCTTCATTAATTCTTTATTAAAACATGTAACTGTGTAAAATTGAGAGAACTGTGCAAACTGTAAACTATCCAAAATATTCAGCAACTCGACCACTGACTTGTGACCAATTCCCAATCCATTTTCTTACAATCCAACATCAGATGATCCACACTGGAGAATGGGCCTATACGTGTGGGGAATGTGGGAAGGGCTTCTGCCAGAGCTCCACCCTGATCCACTACCAGCAGATCCACACTAGGCAACGTGCTTATGAGTGTTCCGAGTGTGGGAGAAGGTTTCAGACCAGCTCCCATCTCCTCGTGCATCAGCAGACGCACCCGGGGGAAAGGCTCTTCCACTGCACTGACTGCAGGAAGAGATTCAACCAGAAATCCATCCTTCTCAGGCTTTAGTGCATCCACACTGGGGTAAGGCCCTACAGTTGTGGGGAGCGTGGGAACAGCTTCAACTGAAACTGCACCTTGACAAGACATCGACACATCCACCAATAAGGGAAGCGCTACAAGTGCCCTGACTGCTGGAAGAGCTTCATCTGCTGCTCCAACTCCATCACGCATTGGAGGACCCACATTGGGAACACACCTGATGACCCACATTCCCAGCGATCCGCGTTGGGAAAACACCTGGCTGGTGGTCTTGACATCCTCCTGGTTCCCTGGGGGCACTTGGGTGAATGCAGGAGGAGAAACATTAATCAGGACACAGACCAGCATTGGAAATTCATTGGGAAGAGCAAATCTGTTGACTTTACACACCTGCTCCATCCCATCATTTCTTCTGGTGGCATTGAGCCCCCTAATTCCACTCCAAATCACTGAATTCCACTCAAAAGTCCCTTTATACCTTCCACAACCCTCAAAATTTCCTCCCAGATCCCCCCAGTTTCACCTCAAATCCCCAGCATTCCACAGGAACTCCCCTTAATTTCACTCAAAGTTCTTTTCTTTCAACCAAAACTTCTCTAATTCCACTTCAACTCCCTTGATTTTCACCTCATACCACTACGGTTCTACTCAAAGTTGTCCTAATTCCACCTCAAATCCCTATATTCCTGTCAAAATCTTGCTGATTTTGCCCCAAATCCCTTTAAGTCCACCCGAATTCTCTTAATTCCACATAAAATCTGCCTAATTCCCTCCAAATCTCGTCATTCCACTCAAAAGACCCTTAATCCCTCCTAGAATCCTCAGAATTTCACCCCAAATCCTCAAGATTCCACTAAAATCCTCTTAACTTCACAGAAAATTCCCTTAAATCCACTGAAAAATTCCCTTAAATCCACACAAAATTCCCTTAAATCCACTGAACGTTCCACCTAAAGTGCTCTCTCTCCAGTCTTTAACTCCTGAATCCTTTGTTGTGTTTTCTCTCCTCTGCCAAGTTGCAGAGAGGAGGGAGGGAGCAGCTGTGGTGGGTCCCTGGTTTCCACCTGGGGCCAGCCCTGGCCCCACAGACCAAAACAAGATGCTCTGCAGGGTTGTCTTAGTTTAGAAGATAACTAAGATATTTATATGAACCAGAAAAGAAGGGCTTCCCCAACAAAAATCACCACAGCTTTGAAATTTAGTTTTTATCAGAAAAAAAAATTTTAAAAAGTGTATCGGAACAAAGAATTAAAGTTCTTAACTACAAATACATATAACCAAAACTAGGACAAAACAAACAACTACACTGTAGCCCGAAAGGAAAAAAAAAAAAGAACAAATCCCTTTAAATGAATCTTTTGGTTCTGCTCCACTGGTGCAATTATATTTATGGGAGCAGCGGTTGATGCTGAGCCTTGGCTGGCAGCGAAGTGACTCGAAGTTTCTCTGGTAAGACAAAGATGAAAGGTGGTTAGTGAAGCGCTGACTCCTCCGAATAACTCACATGGGAGATGGTGGCCACAGAAGAGGATGGGGTGGAACCCTCTGGCAGGCAGTGCAGAGTCCTCTCCTTATCTTCTGGTCACGGATGAGAGGCTGGGGACAGGGGCTAGCAGTGGTGGTGCTCACTCCTCTGCAGACTGAAAGCTGGCTCAGGAAAGGGATCTGTAGCAAGAATCCAGGGCAGTGGCCACGGCTCTCCCCTTTCTCTCCCTCCAATGAGCAGCATAGAGCACCAGAGCTGAGCTGGGGTCATGGGTGGCCAAAACCAGGACAACTCGGCTCCCTCCAAACAACTTCATGAGTCCAGCAAATGGTGGCTTGCACTCACCGCAGCTGGCCAAGAAGAGTGATGTCATTTCCCCCCCCCCAAAAAAAACCCTCTCCCTCCTCCATTACCCCCTCAGTAATCAAGCTGGAATTCAAAGCAGTTGGCTACTTCTTTTTAAATCTAGTGATATGGGGGTTGGGCTTTAGCTCCTGAAATTCTGTTGGTAGGAAGAGAGAATTTCTTTAACAGCCAAAACTGCAACATTATCCACCCTGAATTCTCTTCCATACCAACACCCCATATCAAACGGAAACATTTCAAGTATATACACATTTGCAGATCCATACATACAGGGACAGTAGTGTGGGTAGTTTACATAGAGGTAAGGTCTCCTTCAGGTATAAAATGTGTTTCTCCATCTTCCTGCATCACCCACCATGTGCAACCTGATCCTTGAGCAAACACAGTCCCACGAATGGGTTTGCCTTTGCTTGAGGCAAAGTTAATCCAAACGGTTTTCCCTAACAAACCTCTCAGGTGTATTACAGGAAATTTATCTCCATGTTTGGCCAGGAAATACAACATATCAGTCATTGATGCCTTTCCAGACCCGTCCACTTTCTCTACCTGGGGAGCGTCTGGCTCTGACTTCAGAGGTTCTGACTCGCACTGGTGCCACTTGGAGACTTTCCCTAATTTCCTCTCTAATCGCTTTTACCTCTGCAGGCAGCGTCTTGAGACTCTCAAGCAATGTCTCTACAGCAGAAATCCGGGCCTGCAGTGGGCTGTGGGTCATGCCTTCATATATCCGGAGCTTATTTGCTACAGCACCCACTGTTTCTTGGTTCTCTTCCCTATAGATGGATGCCAGGAAATTGGTGTATTCAGCTGGCCCCGAGTGTGAAAGGATCCACCACATGTATGCTGTGCATCTGACCTTGTCAGGGTCATTATTGGTTTGCCCACCCCTTCCAAAAAGCACTTCCATCACTGCCATCTCCCTCAGACGCAGAATTCCTTCTTCCATGGTCTTCCAAGTCTTCTTAATGTGATGTTCCTGCAGGATTTCTCCATAAACCAACGTCTCTCTTACACTCATTAGAAGTCGTGCCCAGAGTGAAAGGGGTTTTGATTCCCTCACGAACACCTGTTTGATATCCACATCCTGGGCCAGAGCCCCCAAAAACCTGGCTTCAGCACCATCCAGTTGTAAGGTTTCACCCATAAGGTCCCAAACTCGGATCAACCAAGTCAGGATGGGCTCACCCGGGTGTCGAGCAATGTCTTTCCGCAAACTACGGAGGTTATCAAATGACAATGACTCAGTGATGATCTCTGGCTCTGGGTCTGCTTGCTGTGAAGGTGCAGCAGCCCCCTCATCATCTGCTGGACGGGCTGATTTGGTCTTATATTTCCTCTTCTGGATGGGGGCAACTTCCATAGGCTTGGACTGTCCTTCTGGTTTAGCCTCGTCCTGTGTCACTGTGGTGTCAGGGGTTTTACCCTCTTCCCCTTTTTTAGCCTTGTCCTGCATCAATGTGATGTCAGGGGTTTTACCCTCTTCCTTTTTCCCCGTCACTGCAATGTCGGGGGTTTNTCTTCCTTTTCTCCCTTCACTGTGATGTCAGGGGTTTTACTCTCTTCTTTTCCCCCCTGTGCTGGGCTGGGCTTCTGAATGCATTCTCGAAAAGCCCTGGCCCTACCTTCAAACATAAGGTAGGCCATAATGACACAAGTTTGCAGACATGCCACAAAGAGCAAGATATCTCTGGCATCTAGAGAGAATTTAAGCTTCTCAAAAGCCATTGTAGCAAACCTGAGAGGGGAATGGGTGAAGGGTTGGGAGAAAACACTCCCCTTTGTTCCTTCCCAAGGGTCAATACCATTATCCCTAAACCCCCAGAGGTAACAATTTTGGTTAGGGCAGGAATACAGCCTTGAGAACACCATCCAAGTGACACCCACAGGCACTGAATTCATAGCACCATAAATCCAAAGTAAGAACTCAATAGTAATTGCGGCTATTTGAGTTTTACTCGTTGACTTGTTAATGAGACTTAAACCTGCCACACCCTTCGGCGTGAATTTGTACCAACAAAAAGCCAACATATTGTACAGGATGGTCTTTATGGACCCTAAACTCAGCGCACACATGGTGACACAAGGACTGTTATCCTTCTCTGCTCACGCCGCACGTTGGGAGCCAATTAATCTCTCAGTTTAGGAAAAAACTAAGATATGTATAAGGACCAGAAAAGAAGGGCCTCCCACAAAAACCAGCACAGCTTTGAAATTTAGGAGTTTCAGTCAGAAAAAATTATAGAAAAAAAAGATAACAGTTATTAGCTACAAATAAAAATATATATATAACCAAAACTAGGACAGAACAAACAACTACACCGTGTCCCCAAGGAGAAGAACAAACCCTTTGAACAAAACTGAATATTTTGTCTCTACTTCCTTTGGTGCAATTATATTTGCAGACAGCAGGGGTTGCTGCTGTGCCTCTGCTTGCCAAGAAGTCACTCACAATCCTCCAGTAAAACAAAGACGAAAGGTGAGGTGCTGGCTCCTCTGAATAACCCAGGTGGGAGATGAAGGCCACAAAAGAGGATGGGGTGGAGCCCTCTGGCAGGAAATGCAGAGTCCTCTTCCCGTCCTCTGGTCAGGGATGACGGGCTGGGGACAGGGGCTGGCGGTGCTGGCACTCAGCCACTCCTCTGCAGATGGAAAAGCTGGCTCAGGACAAGGGATCTGTAGCAGAATCCAAGGGCCCCTCCACAGACACCTCTCTGTCCCCCCTCACCTTCTCAGCAATCAAGTTGGAATTCAAAGAAGTTGGCTACTTCTTTTGTTATCTAAGCTCCCAAATTCTGTGTTCCTGGGGAGAGAGAATTCCATTAAGACTAAAACTGCAACAACATCCTTTTCATGGGCACTGGAATCCCCCTGCCCAGCCATTCCTGGTTTTCCAGCCCCCACACCCCCCTTTTCCTGACTCCAGGATCCTCCTGCCCCCCCTTTCCTGCCCATCCTGCCTCTCCAAGCTCCTGGATCCCTCTTTTCTTTGATCCCAGGGACCC
>VWZD01004326.1:1393-19460 GCA_013396695.1 Sakesphorus luctuosus
ATGAAACCTGAGGTGCTTCTTTTTTTTTTTTTTTAATAACTGCTTATAAGACTTTCATTTTGAGGTATTCTAAAAGTCATGTTTCTGTTCCATAACCAACCTGCAATTAGCCCAGAAGTACTTCAGTAATCCTTCAGTTTAATTCAATTCAGGAGAGCTCTTCTTGTGAGTTAGTTCAGTCCTTAATCTGTTGTATACAACTGATTTTCTAAAGTTCTTACTAAAGAAATAATATTTACTTGTACAAAACGGAAACACAGAGAAATATCTTGGTTTGATAAAAGGTGTTTTCCAATTCAATAAATACTTTTAAAAATTGTTTACATGAAGGAGTTTTGAGTAAGAGATTTCAGGAAAAGGAAACTTTGTGCTATGTTGCTGATGTAATGTGTATAATGTGGAGGAGCAAGTACTGGTAGAACATGTGAATGCAAATAATTTATTTTGTCAAGTAGTTCACACTGGACAACTGGGCCATACTGTATAACTACATTCAAAAAAGAAGGATTGCTGGTAAATTTCATTAAAAAATGGACAAACTCCTCAAAACTGTCACTCATTCATTTTGGTATTCAAGTGGTGATGTCAGGCCAGACACGCCGAAATTAATTTTTATATACAAGTTATCAATTTTTAAATAAATCATGCCCATATTAGTAAGGAATAAACTGTGATTCTCTTTTTGCCTAACTGATCTCCCAACTATATGTAGCTGTTCTGTAATTTATTTTTCTGAGTAAATTTTTCCTTTTATTATCATGATTGTTACCTCAGAATACCATCCATGAACAAAGTTAACATTCTGGATTAATTATCTTACAGGAAGACAGTGTTTCAGTTATATATACAAAGGGCAGAAAACCATTGTACAACAACATGTAATAAGTCACAAGAAATATCAGGTTTACCTTAGTATATCATGCATTATCTTAATTTGATCTGTTTCTCTTAAAACTTCTAGGGCTACGTTGTATCAGAAAATGATGAATGAAACTACCTTACAGCAATAACTCCTTTTGTCTCTAGGATGGTATTAACTTAAAAAACAAACAACATCCCCCCACCACCTGTCCTTTATTCACAAATGGTTTTTCAATTTATGGCTTTGAAATAAAATATTTAGGCATTTTCTCAGCCAATTTTCTCAGTGCTGAAACTTTAGTCTTTATTTGAACACTTATTATTCTGTAATTTTTTCCATACTTCATGCACTACATTATATCTTTTCCTATTTCAACAGCTTTTTTTATGAGTGCCAATTTTTAATTCAGCTTAGAATAATTCAGCTGCAGTACTGAAGATTTAAGTTCAAGACTTAACATTAGGCTAACTGTACATTAATATTTCTAATAATATTACTGTCATTTGGAAATATATCAGGTCACCATTATCTACTGCCACACAGGTGTAAATTTTACATATTTAATATAAAGTTCAGGAAAAATTAAGTCAGGTGAAGGTCATTCTGCTGTGTTGAACTGTAATATTGCACTTGATGTGCTGTGCAAACTGCAAACAAATGAGATTTTTTTTGTAAATAAAACCTTTTAAAAAGGGATTAAAATTTAAGACACTTAAGTGCCCTAACTTAAAATTATATACATATTTTTCATATCTTGTATCCATGTCGCTGTTTCCAAATACAATCAAAACACAGCAGAACTACAGAAGTTACAGCAGAAATTGTGTGTACTTAATGCATTTGTGCTGTGTCATTAGTTTACTCTCTGGTCATACATCTTCATCTCTTACCCCACTACCTTCCCTATATGCATTATAAATCTTATCACCTCTCTGTGCTTTGTATCAGTTTCTTCTCCAATCGTTCAATACTCTGGTTAGCTTCTAACCTAGTGAAGATGAAGAGGAACATTCCTGAGGGATTGTATGCATTGCTGAGCTTCTCTGGGCAATGGTTCTCTTCTGATGTCTTTCTACAGTCATCTGCAGCAGGGCTGTAAGGGGAGGAAGCAATAATGCAGGCAGCTGGAGAGTAACTGGCGCTGTGGAAAATAACTGCTGCTCCCATCCCTGAAATTAGAGACAATGCTTCCCGTAGATTACATTTCAAAATGCCTGTGTTTGCAAAAACTAGCTGCTAGATTTAAGCTTTTTAGAAAACCCAATTCCTGTAGAAAAGTTAAAAATTCATTTTTCTGGCAGTTAATGGAACTAATATTTTGTCAAACTCATTCTTTTTGAACATTGTTTATTACTACCTGATTCCACTGATTCAACCTCATCAACACTGAGAGAATAGAAATGCATCCTTATTATCAGGAGACATAGAACATTCATACGGTATAAGCTGTAATTCTGGATTGTGTGCTTAATGCTAGACAGCCTCAGGTGCAGTATTGCCTACTTTTGTGTACTTTTTATGGTATTTGAAGATAAACAAAAGTTTATACTCTGGGGTAGCCACAGATATTTTCCATTTAATTGCTTTTGGGGTAGTTTTTGTCAGTTTTGTAAGGTGATTTAATACTTATGCATAGAATAACTGCACAGAATGGAAAAGAACAATTCAAGAGCAATGAGATTATGGCTACAAATGTGGTTCTTAGAATAGACTACTCTTGTTATCAAATTTGAATGAAATGTTGAGCCCATTATGGTTTGCATCATCTACCTGCATAGCATCCCTCAAGCTAAACCTTGCGATTAGGAAACTCAAACTGCTGATTATGTCAGGGGCAATGTTCTTTGACAATGCTGTGGATGTGGAAGAGTAACAGTATGGGCACTCCAATGGCAATGCAAGTCAATCATTCTGAAAATGTCCTTTCAGAAAGAAGTATTCAAATCAACCAAACCAGCTGATGTGTGGGTCTATTGACTGTTGTTATTTATTCAAATAATGTGTTAATTTCTTATTTGTTTTTCTGCTAATGACACATTTAAGCTGAAAGGTGAAGCTTTACTGTTGTGAAGTTGGGATGCGTTAACTCTGGCCTTCAACTGAGAACCCACCAGCTGCTCACTTACTCTGGCAGTTTTGGAAATAGAATTGGAAATAACAAGATAAATACTGTTTAATAAGTGAAGGGAACAAATGAATAGGAAGAAGAAAAGGTGATGCAAAAGCAATTGCTCACCACATCTGACCTGCTGCAAAGAGGTAATACTATATTAATCAACATAGCATATTTCAGGAATTGCTTTTCTGAAATAAAATGTCAGCACCAACTTTCTCTTTGCATTTTAAGCTATTTATACAAACATTGTCCCATAAAATCATAGACATTCAATTCTCAACTCCAGTGAACTACAAGGTGTTTGTGATGGTCTTGTTGATTCTGACATGCACTGAGACCAATCACTTCTAAATACCTGGTCTATGCTACAGTATAGACTCCCATGCTGCCTTTGTATTGTCCCTTAAATTTATTGCTGGTTAGTGAATTTAGTATTTAAGGTATCAGTAAATTCCTTTCAGTGTATTAGGCCAATTTTTCACTACAGCTTCAGGATAAGCTGAAAGAAAATGGCTTTCAATATGGAGATTATATCTACTCACTGAAAAGCATTAAAAGTCTTTCAGTTTATGAAAAAGTTACAGTAGCTGACCTCAATATTTTCTCAGTTTATGAATCAGAAGACTTATTTTTACATATTTTTTTTCTTAAAAGAGAAGATCTTGCAACCTAAACAAATGAATTCCTAAGTACCTGAATAATATTTACTGAATTGTTCGGGCTGCTCTGGCTATCATCCTTTTATTTTAACATGTCATAACTGTTAGGAAATAGATATACAATAGAGGTGAGATGCTTTTCTACTTGTCTGCTTTGTCTTCCATAGCCTTTCAATCGGTGTCAGGCAACACTGTGACGATTACATGGGGCCGCAAAAGAGTGTGAAAGCACGTTGAATCAAACTAGTTGAAGCATTAATAGGGTGAGAATAATTAGCTATATACACTAGCTTTATTTTGAGAATCATATTAACAGTGATTTGTACTATCACACTAAATCTTTATAGTGAAGAATTGCACTGTGCAGGAAAATGTCTTGATAGAATAGCACACTGTGTACTGCCTCTTAAACCTTCCGAATACAAGAGATTTAAGGAGATAACTTCATGAAGTCATTCCAGTAGCTCAAAATTTTAAGGATGTTAGATTGTCTGCTTAGGGTTGAGAGCATTATAAAAGATATTTCAAAAGCTACTTTACTAGGCAGTTCAAGCCTCTCTTATATTTGTTTAGATTCCTACACAATAACTTGAAGAGAACCAATTTAACCAGGTGGAAGCCAGCCATTTGATAACAACTCAACAGTCATAGCAAAGGTCTCACAGCCATGGCAAAGAATTTGTCATTGTTATCTTGTCTGAAAATACAGCCTAAGAATCATTTGCTGATCTCAGTATTGGTATAAAATAATTGAGAGAAATTAAAGTTTTCTGATTTTTTTCCAAGATCAAGAACAGTATTAAAAACAAGTTTGTGATATGTGTCTAGATGCAAAACAGTTGTTTAGGCTGTAATAATTTGCAATGATAGAAGTTCTTTTGCTTGAATAAGTTCAAATTTTATTTGAAGAAAGAGATTTCCACTGACAAGTGCTGTAAAAAGCAACTCATTTAGTTCTGGTATGTATATGTATGTATATTTTTTTCCTTCATTTTTATGCATTATTTTTTTCCTTTTATCCTTATTTTTCACCAATATCTACTTGAAGAAAATACTTTATTTTCACTAATTTCATGTATTTGGTATCCTGTTGATTGATTTCTGTAATTCCTAAGCACAGGTATAATATGCTCCACCTTTCAAAAGACTGATTTTCTGTTCAGACTAATCATCTACAGCTGTTGAACCAGATGATCATTTTTTAGTCCCAATATGAGCAATAGGGAGGGAATACCCATACTAGATTTGTAATGAGGACTTTTTTTATAGATTTACTTTACATTTGCAGTCTCTAAAATAGTGCTTGCTGATATATTGCCAAGATGTTTATTCAGGTTATTAAACTTGTTTCTGAAACATTTATGATAAACAATATCAACTGTTGTGAATCCTCACTGAATAAAAATTAGTTTCTATGTTTAAAAAAACACCTTCTTGTAAGACAGGGATAATTTTAAAGATCATAAAGTTTTAGTTTGGGTTCTTCAGTTTTATTTGTTTGAAGACACCAGGCATTTTCAATGTTCTGGTAAATTGTGAGCTATAATTTTATTGGGTTTGCAAGGCAAGTATTTAGTAGTGGAGTGGTCTACAGGGGTGGCTTCTGTGAGAAACTGCCAGAAGCTTCTCCAGTGTTCAATGGAGCCAATGCAGGCTGGCTCTGAGATGGACCTGCCACTGGCCACAGCCGAGCCTGTTAGCAACACTGGTAGCACCTCTGCAATAACAGTGAAGAAAGGGAAAAAAGACCTGCACCATTACAGCTATAGAGAGAAGTGAGAATATGTGCGAGCAACAGCTCTGCAGACATGAAGGTCAGTGTAGAAGGAAAGGGTGGAGTGCTCCAGGTGCTGAAGCAGAGATTCCTCTGCAGCCTGTGGTGAAGACCATGGTGAGGCAGGCTGTGCCCTTGCAGTCCATGGAGGTCCACAAAGGAGCAGGTATACATGTTCAGCCCACAGAGAACCCCACATCAGGACAAGTGGGATGCCTGAGAGAGGTAGTGACCCCATGGGAAGCTTCTGGCACAACCTGTGGACCCAATGAGAGAGGAGCTCATGCTGGAGCAGGTTTCTGACAGGGCTTGTGACTCACACTGAAGTCAGTTCCTAAAAGACTGCACCCCATGGAAGGGACCTACACTGGAGCAGTTCCTGAAGAACTGTAGCCTGTGCGAAGGACTCACATTGGAGAAGTTTTTGGAGGACTGTCTTCCATGGGTGGGACCCCATGCTAGAGCAGAAGAGTGTGAAGAGTCCTTCCCTTGAGGAAGAAGGAGGAGCAGAGACAATGCATGATGAACTGACAGCAACCTCTATTCCCTGTCTACTTGTGCCCCGGATGTGGGGAGGAGTTGGAAAATTTGGGAGTGAAGTTTAGCCTGGGAAGAGAGGAGGAGTGAGAGCAAAGATGTTTTTTTTAAGATTTTGTTTTATTTCTCATCATCTTACTCTGATTTGCTTCATAATAAGCTAAACTGATTTCCCAAAGTTTAGTCTGTTTTGCCCATGACAGTGACTGCTGAGTTTGCACTCCCCACCCTTACCTCAATTCATGAGCCTTCCATTATATTTTCTCTCCCCTGTCCAGCTGAGGAGAGGAGTGAGAGTGGCTTTGGTGGGCATGTGGCATCCAGCAGGGTCAACCCACTACATAATGTTTTATATTATTTTAATAATATTGTTTAAACAATTTTTACATAAAACTCTTTTGTCTGTTAGTTAAATCATTAATCTTCCTGTTATTTACACTTACATTAACTTTGCATCAAGTCTTAAGAATATAATTTTTATACACTCAATTCTGTTAATAAACTAGCACCAGAATCAGAATACTAGAAGACTCTCATGCAAAAATTCTATACCCACATGAAGAGAAGATTAAAACTGTTTGCTAGATTAGGAATATCCATTAGTGATTTCTTTCAGAATAAGATAAAGAATGAACAAAAGGCTAAAATACGTACCTTGTAAAGCATAAACCTTATTTTAGTAAGTAGGTATGTAACTAGCTGGCATTGCTCCAATGGCTGCTTCAATAAATTAATGCATTTTCATCAAAGCCATTGAAATGATGACTCCATTTCCAGGGTGATCACCAGTCATGAGATTACAGCTGAGCTCAGTAAATTCCTCTATGACACAATAATGGGTACACCAAAATTGGTAAGCTTCTACATAAAGGAACCAAAGAACATTGTTTCAAAATCCACAGAAACTAATGCTTGAAATGTTCAAAGAGAACTGGATTCTTGTCTGCTTCTTTCATGGAAAGCACTGAAGTCAGTTTCTTTTTAATGGATTTTCCAAATAGGTGGGATTTCAATGAGTTTCATGTGTGTTTGTCTGTACTCTAGCCTGGACTATTAAAAATCAAAATAAGGCAGTTGGAGCCAGTGTTTTTACTGGAGTATCAAACCATTTCTGCCTGATTGTGACTGGAATATCCTGAGTTCTTTATCCTGCTCGTGTATTTAACCTGCTGGTCCTGTGGAACTATTTGTCCAATACTTCCAGGGACACTTTTTGTTCAGCATCAGAAGAGTACTATTCCTCGACAATCAATGAACAGGAATTTAACCTGAAGAGATTTAATACAGAGATTTTTCAGCACACTAAGAAACTGTAGAGAATTTTTCAGTGATTCATATGACTGATATTTTAATTAATTTTATGGATATTTCTATTTTTTTAAATACAGCAGATGATGTTTTACCTATACATTTAGCAAGAATGCTGCTCATTTTATAAACCACTTTAATATTAACAAGCATTAAAATAACTATCAACAATGATGAAATTTTATGCAGCCCTAATGAGTTAATTAAAATGACAGTAATGTTTCAATTTTAGTAATAATTCTGCTGTTGTCAATGGGATGAAAGATTTTGGCCGGATTTTTAGCATCTTACCTTGGTGCCCAGTGGACATAACAACAGAAATTAAGCCCAAGTAATTAATACCAACAGAAAAAAATAATTGTAAAAGCAATAATTGCCATCTGTTCTTGTCAGTATTATTAATGGGCATAGAATAGCCTTTATAACAAAATAGCTTACAAATGTAATGTTGACCAAACTTGTTTCTTTCAAAGTAGCTGGACTTGCATTAAAGAAGGTAAGGTGGGCAAACAAATCCAAACTGTTAACACAGCCTAAGAGTTTTGGTGTATCAGCCAATTTATAATTAGTTGCAGTTTGCAAGGAATACAGATCTCACAGGAATAAAACCACAATAATTCTTATGAATAAAGTTTTGAACCATTCATGCATTACACTTTGATACCCTTTAACTGTTAGAGTTAATCTGGCAATGTAAATTTGATTTCTTATTTTCTGAGGAAAAAATATGCCTTGTTTCAGTTTCCATAGCTACTAGTTTTCAGTTAATGTATTTGCTATGCAAAAATAAGCCCTTTTTCAGTTTTGTAAATTTAGTACACTCTGTATGGCAATGCTTTTGAATCATTTTCTAGGCCTAGAAGGAGCAATTCAGTGCTGTTTACTAAAATGATACTTTAAATTAGTTGTTAACAGATTCTCTTCTAACATAGTTTCCTAAGGCTTATTTGTGTTCTTAGGTTATCACCAGATCCCTACATTCTCCCAAATCACTTTCAAACCTTGTAGCTAGATTCTGCAATTTGGAAGAGTAGTAGAGGTCTAAAATATTAGGTTATTACAAGATTCAGGTTTAGGTAAAAAACCCCCATGATTTAGGTAAAACAAATTGTTTAGGTTAAAAAAAATTGTTTAGGTAAAAAAAAAAAAGTTAAAACTGAATTTTATTTATTATTCTCCATAATACAAAGGGAGGATGTTCTGTAATCTGAGGCATAACACACAGCAGTGCAAGCCAGTTGCTATTGGTTAATGCTTATAGCTCACAGAACATCCTTAGTGAACCAAATGCTGTTAGTTCTGTGGATCATTGAAGAACAACTGCTGGATTTTTTTTGTTAGCACAGAATTCAAATTCGAGGTACTCCTAGTTTAAGGAGAAATTAAATATATGTCCCTATTCAGAGTGATATTTAAGCAACTGTATAGCTTCAGGTAAATGTTTAAACTCAAGATTTTCCCATGCTGAAAAATGTTTGAAATATTTTCTAAACAGAGGCAATAGAAATTTGTCTCTTGAGGCAGTGTAAAGTAAACAAAAAATAAATGGCGGAGGAACTGGACTCCACACAATCTATGAGATTCATAGTGAAGACATTTTATTAGATATAGCACACAGTTTATATAGGGTTAGGACTACAGCGTATTGGCTAAAAGAGTTACACACCACCATGCTAGAAACTTCAGTTGGTTAGAACCTATCTCTCACAAGTTCCATGTTTATATTATTTCATCCTGGCTATTTTCGTGCACCTGCAGAGAACTGTGTATTCCTACTATGTGAATTCTTGGGGAGTAACCTCCTCCCTATCAGCCAGCAGCAGCTGAGCTCTTTGCTGCTTCTGGCTGATAGCTGAGTCTCACAGGGCTTTCTATAGATCTGAATTGCTCACTTTTGGTTTTACTGTAACAACAGCAGTGAATTCTGCAACTTAGCAACTTCAGAGAGAAGTTCAGAAAGCTTTAGACAGTGAAACTGAGAGACTTGATCTGAACAAATAACAAACAACAAAATCACCCTTTTTGCTAGCTTTGCACAATAATAATTTCTGTTTCAAATGTAAAGGAGTTTGGTTTGATTTGGGGGTTTAATGTGTGTGTCACTTCATTTACTTCTGTATGCCCATTGTGTTATCCTGGTCATACATTACCATCATTAATTAAAATATTTTTTTTTCAGTTTAACTTTAATGCAAACAGCTAAAAAGAAATGCTTTTAAACAATAAGATCTGTAAGAGATCACTAAGTGTGTCTTGAAATGTACTGTTCTAAAACTTTCATGTGCTTTGGTTTTCTCACAGTACATATAAGATGTAATTTTTCAAATTGTTCCTCATTGCCACCATCCATTTGTATACATGGATAATATATGACACTTTTTTTCTATGATGATTTTCACAAGACCATTCAATTGCTGTTTCTAGGGCATGATTTGAGAAACATGAAGAAAATTGTGGGATATTAGTTTTAATTAATCTGAAAAGAATTTCAAATTAAAAAATATTCATTTCAATATATAGAGGCTAATGATCACAGAAGCTTAATACTTCTAGAACTTCTTTTTATATACTAATTTCAGCCAAAGAGATATAATGGTAATTTTAGGAGAGAAATAGTGACATTTCTTACTTCAGCATTCAGAATATAAATATTTTGCTGATGCTAACAAAGAATTCCTTTTGTATTTGTCAGAGTGAAAGGCAACAGTAATCACTTACAGAAGTTTATAATCCTTAAAGCTCTGATCATAGAATCATAGAATTGATTGGGTTGGAAAAGACCTCTGAGATCATCAAATCCAAACCTTGGTCCAACTCCAATCCATTTACTAGATCATGGCACTCAGTGCCACATCCAATCTGCGTTTAAAAATCTCCAGGGATGGTGAATCCACCACCTCTCTGAGCAGCCCATTCCAGAGAGATTGCTCTCTCTGGAAAGAATTTTTTTCTGCTCTCCAACTTCAATTTCCCCTGGCACAGCTTGAGCCTGTGCCCCTTGTCCTATTGCTGAGTGCCTGGGAGAAGAGACCAATCCCCACTTGACTAGAACTTCCCTTCAGGTAGTTTTAGACAGCGATGAGGTCACCTCTGAGCCTCCTCTTCTCCAGGCTAAACAACCCCAGCTCCCTCAGCCTCTCCCCANCAGGACCCGGCACTTGGCCTTATTGAACTTCATCCCACTGAAATCAGCCCATCTCTCCAGTCTATCCAGATCCCTCTGCAGAGCCCTCCTGCCTTCCAGCAGGTCGACACTCCCTCCCAACTTGGTGTCATCAGCAAATTTGCTGATGATGGACTCAATACCCTCATCTAAATCATCAGTAAAGATGTTAAACAGGGCTGGACCCAACACAGACCTTACCAAGAACCTGCCTGCAATAAAAGATCTTAGAAAACTTCAACTTACTCAACTGTTCTGTGCTTTGGACGTCTTCTTGCACCGGAATAAGAGGATTTTCTTTATTTGCAGTACTGAAATAGCAACTTAGGTTGGTTGATGTGTCTGTGTTGTATCTCTCTTGTAATTTCTATCTCACATAGTTTTTTTGAAAACAAATACAGTGCCTATCCATTCTGTTTACGATCGGTTTTTATTATCACACACTCTGCACACAGTTGCTGGGCATGGGCTTCCATGGATTTTGTTTGACAGGATTGGCTTCCGAAAGGATTTCGAGACTTTAGGTACTTTCTCTGAAGCTCTTCAAGACTGTTGCAGTTTGGTGTAGCTAAGTTCTTGGTAAAGTTTATTTTCTGTGGGAAGTTTAACATCACGCTTCATATACATTGCGTGCATAAGTGTCCTAAAATATCTGCTGACAAAGATGTTTCCAGCACTCATGTATTTGAATAGAGTTATTCAATTGCATATCAAATTTTAAATGATGCCTCCTCATCACAATTAACTGCTGGGAAATAAAGTACCAAGATGCCAATAGCGATGCACTTGTACACCTCATTACTGTTTAATATTTCATCTAACATAAGTGAATGAATTTACACTATTTTGAAGTATACAAAAACAATGGTTTATGCCAAATACAAACACTTGCTATGTCATCCTCAGCAGATTAATTTACACATTTTTTTGTCCATATATTTCTCAGATACCTCATGGTTCTTACCTTTTTAATATTGATAAGAGTGTAGAATAACAGAGCTGTATTTTTAAGGAATCATAAGATCATCATAATTAGAAAATAGAAGCGTAATAGGAACAGAATCCTGTTTTATGAGCAGATAACAAGTGGTGACACAAGATGCTACATTTTGCTTTTATTAAGGACCTTCAACTCTTAATAACCATAAAATTGCAGGAGCAACATGGTAGTCCTGGCCTATAAAAGCTGACTGTCCAGTCTTAATTAGTAAATGTCATACAAACTTAAAAAATTAATAAGGAAATTAAAAAGAATAAAAAGAAAGTTGAAACAAAACAAATACATTACTTTAATAGACCAGAAAATAAGTGCAGATGAAATATTTCTGATTAGGTTACACATGGAGTAGATGTCAGTCTAAACTCGCCAGTCTAACTGACCCTAATTATAGTAGTATGTCCATAAGTTGTTCTCGCTACCATAGGGAAATGATTAACCCCACAATTATGTGCAGTAATTCTATAATATTATGCTATATTATTTTCTTAAAATATACGGCACTTCTAAGTAGATAGATTTTTATAACTTCATAAATCCATATACTAAAATCAGTACAATTATGAAGTTATGTGAGTTTAAGGTGTAGTAGTACAACTAAGCAGTTATGTGAGTTTAAAGTATACACTGTCTTCCAATATTCAAAATTTATGTGAAGGGAAATGCCCAGACTTGTTACTTGGAATTCCATTAAAAAGTTCTTTCTCTAGAAGATTTGTTCATGTAGGTGGTAAGTTTTGCATTTAACCTTTGTTCTTCATAGCAATTCTGTGCTTTACCTTGAAGACCAGGAATATCACCAGGTGATCTTAAAAGAGTGTCTTGGCTTTGATGGTCTTACAAGGTCATCTGTTTTTTCTTTAAAAAAATTATGTCTGTAGATGAAGTTCTTATCACTGGGCCAAATTCAAAATGAAGAGAGAATTCTACATTCCTTAGCTTCTTAAAAAATTACAAATGCTAGACTAGATTCATAAAATTTATTATGCCATTTGTTATCAGACCATACTATTTATTTCTTATACTTAGCATAAGTACAAAAAGAATGAACAGACTTGCTTTTGTAATGTAAGCAGTCCCTAGTTTTCTCCAGGAAGCTGTCTGGTTGCTGGATGTCACTGATAAAAGTGAAGGAAAAATTATCAAACTTTTTCTATTTCCTAGAACATGAAAAAATAATTGAAAAATTCTAATTGGGCCTTTTGCTCCTGTTATGCTGAACTGATCAATGGGGAAAACAGCCAGGAGGAGTCCTCTCTGAAGACCATAGCAATTATGTGTGTTGTCAACCTACACAGATGTTCATTTTACATTAATTTTCTGTGTTATTCAAGCAGCTTTCAAATTAGTGTAATCAAAAACATTAATGACCTTTAAAAAGCAAAGCAAGTATTAGCAATGGAATGTTAAAGATGGAAATCTTCTGTATTTGATATCAAGCTGTCTATCAAGCTACAAATATTTGTAAAATAGTGGACACTAAGAGAGAGAGAGAGTAAATTCATTAGCCAAATATTGAAAAACTATATGTGTGGCAATAAAAATTTCCTTCTCTGATTTCATCTTCATTTCCCCCAATTTTTAGCTGTATGCCCTGATACAAGCATCTCTTAATCATAATTTCTTGTGTGTACAAAAATACTTTGCAGGTGCTGGACGTAAAATTACCACTTCAGCTACCATTCAAATGGACACAGGAATGCAATTTCATCAACACTATAAACCGTTATGCTTCTATTGTCTTTATGCAGCTGTCTTGAGGACCATATGTACATGTAATTATATAGCTGTATTACACATAATTTTTCTTCCTGTTTTATTTGTTTTCTTCTTTGAGCATGGCCATCTCTGTTGCAGTAATTTTTTTTTACTGACACTTCTCTGTACAAACTAAGATCAAATACTGGGACTTTCAGAGGGAGACATGGATGGAGGCAAGATATGATACAGAGTCAAGACTGGAGTATTAACTACAGAAAAAAAAATGAATGACCCGTATACTTAGATTTTTGAAACTAGGATTTTCTTCATTGTCTTATGCTTTTATCATATGAGTAGCTATTTCAAAGGCTTCAGAAGGATGTAAGTAACATAATTACAGCATTCTTTTCGTATTACAGTGCATGTGTCAGATTACCATGACAGTGAGCATCATCATACTTGGCTTCCTGTGGGATACCTCTTACTCATTCATCATCTCTATCACATATTTTCTAATTGCTTAAGTGTTTCATGCATTTTGACTAGGTTATATTTATGCTATCAGTAATGTATAGATAGATGTTTTCCTATAAGTCTGAACCTCAATATTTCTATACTACTTTACTGTGTGTTAGCTAACACCAAAAAAAAAAAAGAAGAAAAATAATGAAAAAACTCACAAACAAAAAATCACAAACAAACAAAAAATCAAAACCAAACACAGAAAAAGCCCCATAATAATGTCTGGAGGGGTTGTTTTTCATTGTGTTGAGTAATATTTTGTTTTTCCTTACTGGAAATCCTTTGGTAATGTTAGTGCAAGGCAGGGGGTGGGGCAGCAAGTGTCTTTTTGGTGTTTTCTTTGAGACTGCAAATAGAAAGGGATTTAATATTACTTATTGTTTTACCACTACAAGTGTTATGATTGAAAAGTTTTTTCTGAACTGATAGCTTCCCCCTCCCCCTTTGCCCCTACCTTCAGTCTAGAGCTGCAGTATACAGATATTTCTTTCCATTCTCTTACTTTTTCAATAATCTAGACAGGTTCAGAAAGGTTCCCTGAGGTTTGTGTAGTATTTACAAGTAGGCTTCATGTGTTTCTCTAAGGAAAAACAGGGAATGCTTTGTATGTTATATTTATCATTCTTAAATTTTGTTTTCCATTTCATATGTAAACCATTTTCCAAGGGGAATTATCATTTCATTCTTTTGCTTTCCACTTACTACTTCATTTCAGTTGTAACTCATCAGTGCATTTGGCAATTCCACATCTAGTTTCTCTGTCTGGGTAATTTATGTAGATTAGAAGCAATGAAGATCTGAGAATTGACTCCCCTGTGGTCCTTTTCAACACTTTACTTTCTAATCACTTTACTTTAATCAGTTCTTTATCTGTTCCCATGTTTAACCTGAATCTTTCCTGCTTTTAGTTTAAGATGAAGATTATCATTTGAGACCCTATCAAAGGGTTTATGTAAATCCAAATTATGGTGCTTGTACTCCTATTATCAATTTTATGTCTAACTTTCTCCAAAAAAAAGAAAGTAAATGGTTGTCAAGACCTAAATTTCTTGAAAATGTTTATGAAGGTAAACTGTATTTGTTTTAAATTACTGATAATTATTTAACTCTCATCATTTTTGAATGTGTTGCATGCTATCATGTAAATGTACTGAGGCAGAAGACAGGTTCAGGCTGTCAGCTGACCCTGGCAGATACAATGGAGTCTCCCCTAACTTTTCCCCCATTCTCAACTTACTTTTATACTATTTCTTTATGTTTAGATGGAGCTTGAGTGAATTTAGTCATTAAATACCTTTGTTACTAATTGATGTAAAATTGTCTTGCTTTGCTTTTAATATACACTCAAAAAAAAAATATAGAGTGCCTGCCCAGTGGGGGGTGATCATACCTTGGAGGCAGGTACTTTTGGGATGGAGGTGTGTGTTAATATTACAGCTAGACTTTAATGAACCAAGTTCATCTGAGAAGGGTTTTTTTTGCACAGTGGTTGACTCAGCAGGAGGACATCTTCTCCTCTCTCCATTGGTTGACAGGTGCTATGCAGTTTATCAGCTGCAAAGTACCATCTCGTTCCCCTCCCTGCAAGGATTTCCACAGAGCGTGGCCGAGGTGGCTCCATGCCACCCCACCCTCTGTTCCATCCGCCTTAGCAGGTGCTTACTATTGGAGCAGTCAACCACGTTCCATTCAGGCACTAGCAGCTGCATTTTATCCTGTCATTTGTGTACTGTTGCAACTGCTGTTAGGATGTGAATATTACTTCTCAGTTTCCTCTAATTTTACCCCCATCCATCTTTCCACAAACTGCCATTAAACAAAACAGATTATCTTTCAATTGTAGTTACACCTGGGTTCCTGATGTTTAGTGAGGTATAATAGAAAATCTGATTTCTGAAATATACTAGAATACTTTGCATTTCACAGTATGTAGAATGAATACATTTGACAAGAGTAATATAGATCAACACATTCTGAAATAACTCTTCAAGAACTGATCAAAATGTTTAAGGACAGAAGAACTCAGTAATGTTTTAGAAAGATCCTTTTGTTCACTCTGCTCTGATACAGTTTACAGTGAATGGCTACCACGGTAACATGCTTAATTTAGCAACCTTTAGAACTACACTGGTCCTCAGTTTTATGAACCTCTTTTTCAAAAGAGCAATGTTAGAATTATAATTATATAATTGCTACCTATAATTATAGCTGTTACTCACTGTAGATAATACAAAAATCCATCAACTCTGTATTTATGTAGCAGCACATGCTTGTGTGATAAGGCCCATACAATCAGAAACATATGCTCAAGTTTGGAACAGTCATATTTCCTTACAGTGAGAATGTCAAAAGTCACTATTTACAATGAAAGTCTCCATTCTGTACACTATAAAATAAACCCCAATACCCCCAAATGGCACCACATCAATGGCAGTACCAAATAGTCAGTAAAAGAAATAGCAGGCAAAAAGTTAAAAAATAAATGTAATTTATTGTGCTTTTAGTATGCTATTGAACAAAAACTGAAATTTTATTAAAAATACCTTTTTTCCTGTGTAACAAGAGAAGTGTGAATTTACCAGTCTGTTTTTCACCATATGCTTATATAACTTTATCTTTCTTATCCTTCAGACTACAATGTATTATTTTAGCACTAACTTTCTGCACAGAAGAGCTTTGTTTCCAGCTGAAAATATATGTAGCTATCCTTTCTGCAATCCCCCAAATAACCAGTTTATCTATTCTCCAATCCCCAAAACAAGCAATTATCTACTCAGAAGCCATTTCATGGTATCTTTGCTAACACAAGAAGAATTTGTAAGGCTAAAAGCTGACTGATTTTAGTTCATAAAGAAGTACATGGGTTTTTTTTTCCAATGGTAAATTTTTAAACTTCATGAAATGTGCATAATATTTACATTTCCACATTTTTTTCTGTAAACATTTGTTTTTGAAGGTTGTTGATTTAGAAGTACCTGGCTATTTGTTACTTGATCAGCTTGGGATAGCTATGGATATCTCCTTCAAAATCATGCTTCTACCCCAAACTAAAATTCTAACACTTGTCTTCATTGTTTGTGCATATTTGAAGTTTCAGCTCAGCAGTTTCTGGTTATTTTGGAGTATTCAATGGCAGATAAGAATGTTATTGCAGGAAAAAAAAATTATAGACATTCCTAAAGTCATGAATACTTCAGAGATAAGGGACAAAAGCTATATTAAGTAATAAACAGGTTGTAATGCTGAACATCCTTCTGCCAAAATGGGTTCTCAAGCCTT
Organism: Sakesphorus luctuosus; assembly: GCA_013396695.1. NCBI lineage: Eukaryota > Metazoa > Chordata > Aves > Passeriformes > Thamnophilidae > Sakesphorus > Sakesphorus luctuosus. Next base: position 18,312 of record VWZD01004326.1, read on the forward strand.
CTGAACAGAGGTGGGAATCTGCAATACCTCTTTTCATGACATTCCAGTTAGTATACAGGGCTTTAAATGAAACTAAACTTTTTCTTATTTTTCTTATATTTCCTCAATATATTTTACCTTATCAAGGTGACATACTGACACAGAGTAGTTTTGTAAATCTACCCTGTTTTTTACTACAGCATAATAATTTCTTTACTGAAGATTATTAACTTACTTTAAGGAAGTTTTAAAATATGTTTAACTGTGATTTGGTTTATAGCCTGTATATGAAGGCATCATGGCTCTTACAAGCAGTTATAAATAGTGTAGGAAAGAGTGAAAAACTTCTCTGTTTCCTTATATTTACAATACTTTTTTTTCCTTCACCCCTGCTTGTACATTCCCACTCAAGTACTTTGCTTTTTTCTACAATTAAACTCTGGGAATACTGTCACTAAAAACGTCGTTAATGGCAGAAAAGAAACTAGTGCGTTTTTTATTAACAGTCTCCTGAAAATTGTGCTTTTGGAATAGAGTGAAACATTGCTATCGTACACGTATGCAGTCTTGGGGGTATTATTTCCTGTTTTCCCATTGAAGGCAAAAGGAGAGTTTCAGTTACCATTTTAGTACTTTTAAAGCAATGAAAATAAATGAAAAACAACAGATGCACTGAAGTGAGACAGTAAATTTTATATGCTCTTATCAGAAAGCTGCATTTATGAGACTTCCACTCTATCGGGATATGCCTCCAAATGCTACAACCTAACAGGAAATAAGGCAAGATTTTTGAGAAATATGTACTCTCTGATTACTGAAGTCATGAAGAGAATGAGAAATAAGTTGATTTTAGTCCTAGACCTCTGGAAACAGCTTTATTCTTTGTTTGTTTCCTGAGTCTGTAAATTAACTTATTTGATGCAGAAAATGTAATAAAATTTTTAAAATAGATCAGTAAATAGGAAATATGAACTATCAGTTAATACTTTTCTTAAGTCTGTGTGTGTACCATACAACACTACCATATGCTAAGCTGTGTACATATGCTGGTTTAAAGGTAAACCAGCAGGAGAAATAAACTGAACACAAGAGAGATTATAAGTCAGAGTTACAATTTAATAATAATATTACAATAAATGCAATGGCACAAAGAGAAATTGGGTTTAACCT
>VWZD01004326.1:21144-46487 GCA_013396695.1 Sakesphorus luctuosus
ACTGGGTACTTTAAGAGCCTATTATATGTCATTTATGCATGTGCTTTAATGCATATACTGACAAGGATGGGAGACTATCAATTAATATTTAGCCATACTTTTCTACATTGCCTTATAAAACAAAGTCCCATAATTACTATGGCCTCCAAAAACATATCTTATGAATTATAGATATTAATGGAGGAAAGGGAGAAATTCTGAGAAAGTTCCACAAGCTTTTGGGGATTATGCCGGATGTTATCTGAGTACTGGACTTCTATGGGACAAAAACATGTAGGTGGAGTATCTAAGCTGAGGAAGAAGTCAGAGGCTTATCTCAGATGATGCTGTATTCCCAGAAAGAGGTCTGACAGACCAAGAACTTCAAGCCTGGTCTTATGTCCCAGAAGAATGCCTGAAATATTCAGCCTTACACTATTCTGGCTTTGGTACTCTTACTAATTTTTTATTGGCTTTTTAAAACTTTATTTCAAAAAATTTCTAGAAATTATTTTTTTCTTCTTGATTGAAATCCTAGCATCTTGTGAGACATGGGAAATAATTCACATTATGCCTCAATGTGCTACCTAACCCTCTCTTCGTATTCTTGCAATACACCTGCAATGCTTAGATTGATCAAAAACCTCAAAATTTTCAGTAGTCTATTATACTTCAGAAATCATGAAGGAAATCATATTATGAAGTGGCAGATGTTTTTTGTGTGTGTAGATGTGTTGCCAAGTTTGTCCTATTTTCCACTTTTTCTTTTCAGGTCTTGTCTTTATATAGAAATATAATTGATGTAATTTGTTACTTTCCCAAGTACCTCAGATAGACTTTGATCATCCATGATTTAAATAGCATTGACTAAGGGAAAATATTTCAGTAAAAGCAGGGGAAAATAAAGAACTTTAGCAGTGAAAAATATGGAACAGGAAAAAAAAAGGCATAGTGGAAAAAAAGTGCAAAGGAGAAAAAATAGACAGGGTGCCATTCTCCAAGGTCCTATTTGAATGCCACTGCAGGTGCCCAGGAGAATCATCATTGAAGGACCTAAAGTATGAGGATAAGAAAATACATGTCATATTTCTGACAGGTACATCTAACTATGAAAAAAAATACCCTATTCAGCATAAGAGGTTAAGGGAAGAATAAAACTAATGACATTACAATTCTCTTGAGAAGTCTCGTTTTGTTTATTAAATAAGCCACTCTAGTAAGATAAGTAAGAAGAACTGCTTAGTCTGGCAGTGTTAATTGATGCTGTCCTGGGAGTTTATTGTTATGTATTACTCTTTTTGTCCTTTCATGTAAAGATGTCAGCACATTGTATCTGACAGGATGTACTGCATATTATAAATTATTCTAATTGGGATAGAAAAATGGCCATCAATTCTCACCACTCTGTATATTTAATGCATGACTTTAATTTGTACATAATATTAATTCACAAGTATGAGGATTATTTTGAGGTATACTTTACGTGAATACTTTTTCTATGATGTCTTAAGATGAAAATTAGCTTATTCCAACCAGCTAAGGTTTGACACACGTAGATATATTTCTCCACACAAATACAGTGAACACATGGATACAACAGCTACATGATAGGAAATGAGAACAAGAGATAAAAGGAGTAGAGGCGTTCAGGGCTGACATGAGATGCCTGAAAGAGAGTTAAACACAGTCTTGCACTCAGTCTTCTTTTTGAGCATGACTGGTATTGACAGCATTGCTAAAAACCAAAGACAGGGACAGGAAAAGGCAAGTATGACTTTATTCTCTTTTATATTATCTCCTGAATGCATGGAATGCAAGGATGGGCACACTATATCTTGTAAATGTGGGGGGGTTTCCCTTCTGTAATTCTGGGGCATGTAAAGTTTTAGAGATTTTTTAAAGTAAAATTAATAAATTTCAATGCACTGAATTTTTAACCCTGAGAGCAATTATTTCCAAGGAAGATAGCTCTCTGTACATCTGAATTCCATTAGTATAGTGAGGCAGCTTGTAGCCACTTCAATATATAAAGCCGTTTGGGAGACATTTTTTACCTCTCAAAAAAAATAAAAAAACAACACCAAAAAAACTGGTGGAGAATTTTTTTTTCCAAAACTTCAGTAAAAAAATGACAAATAAAAATAAGTACTATTTTCTGTAGCATAATTGAGCAATCAAGTGTGTTCTGTTTTAGGCCAGTCCTCTCTATATTGAACACATTATTGCTCTTCCTGGTAAAATGTGATGGAAGTACTTTGAGGGCATGTATGCTAAATATTTATTTATGACATGGCTTATTGCCTAACATTTTTCTCCTTAAAGGCACATATATTAAGCAGTAGGGCATTTCAGTTACTTGTTATTTACTGCCTATGCATTAGGAAGAATTATGAATTCAAGCATGGACCATGCATTTTGTTTAAAAGCTCATTTGACAAACAGATTATGTTTCTAATAAGAGAAAAAGATATTGTTCCCACCACTGCTGTTTTCAGCTGTGTGACAGAAATAGCTGGTGTGATGAAAAAGAGAGAGACAGTCCATGAAAACCCTGGACAGATGTATGTAGTGGCTTTCAAAGGACTGAAGTGATTTGGGAGCCTAGTTTCAAGAAAAAGCCATGCGACTTAGGATCTGATGTTGTCTAGCAGAAAAAATGACTTCGGGCAAGATCCATAAACACACTTAGGCATTGCAAGACCTAATATTCAGAACCAGCTGTGGGCACGTACATTTCTTATAAACTGCACAAAAAGGGTTAAGCACCTCTGAATTACATCCACAGTCAAAAATGTATGGAGAAGACATTTACTCTTAGTTAGTCATTGGGAAATTCCAGGGTATGGTGAAAATGATAGTAAAGTGACAGGATTTCTAATCTTCTCAGGGTTTAGGATTAATGCTACTAAGTGATTCAGATGACTAAATCTTGTTCTTTCTTTCTTTTAGTATATAGAACTGAGGTTACCTTTTAAAAATATAATAGGTGATTTTTCCCTGAAGGGCACAATTAATATGCATTCTACTTACTGTACTCCAGAATCCTATAACTGATTGTATCAGGACCCAGGCAAGTTTTATTGGTAGCTCTCATGGTTTTAAAATATTACAAGAAAAGATCCTTTCTTTTACATTCTTTTGCGAACAAAATATATTTGCAATCATGATAGCAGAATGAAGTGTCCACACAAATGTAATTTCTTAGCTTCCATCTAGTGAGAGCCATACTCATTAGGAGAGAGTTTCATTAGGCAACAATAATTTCTTCCTGTCCTGTTGAGTCAAAATAACGGGTGCAGTTAACCAAAGAGAAAGAACTGGTTTGGGCTTTGTGGTTAAATTTGGAGAACAGAGTTAGAGTTCAGATCTATTACCAAGCATATAGATTCAATATGCATTTTACATTAAATATGTGCTAAAGTACATAAAGTTTCACTGATTAGATGAGAGATATATAGAACTTCCCTTGGCCTTTCTTTGGACACTCAATCCTGTTAAAAAAATCTAGATTTACAAAAAAATCAGTAATATTCTATTTGTGGTGTCCTTACACACGGACACTACGTGATTCAGTATCATCAGTCCAAATATGAACAGTTAAATTGTTTTATCGAGGCTCATTCAGAAAGAAGAAATATTCAGGTTTTATTTGCTTTTCTTTTTTGAACTCTGCACAGTCTAGCATCATACTGACACTGAGAACTGTACAAAAATTTGTAAATGTTTTTTCATTCCTTATCTATGAAATAAAGCTTTTAGCCTGAAAATTAATTCTTTGGGAAGTTATAAAATAAGAATAAAACCCTAATCTTCTGCTGCTTTTTCTATTTGAGGGACTTTGGATTTTTTTTTTTAATATAAACAGCTGCTTCTAGCAACTTTGTCTCATCAGCTGGATTTACATAAATCCTCTACTAAGGAACAGGAATTGACTATGGAAATTCTCCTGCTAACCTCACTTGTCCAACAGCAAGAAATGACAGGAATCTATTCTGCCTTTTCCTGTTGGCATTCAGCATGCCAGTTGAGGGATTAAAATTTAGATTTCTACAGTGCACTGGGAGAAAATAAGTAGCAGTCTCTGTCAGAGTACATAACTGATCTTCTCTACTTGGGGTTTTGCTTATTAAATCTCTCTCCCTCTGTGTGTGTGTGTTATACCACCATACCTCCTATCTTTGGGATTCGGTATGTGTACTTTTTCACATAGTCGTGTCTGAATCTTGTCATGCACCTGAGTTCAATAGAAGTGTTAGGGAACAAAATGGTTTGGGGACTGCCACATATTCCAGGAAAAAGAAGTGCATATATCTCCTGACCCTTCGGTCCTTTCTACACTGTAAAGGCTTGTCAAGCTCTGGAATAAGCTGCCTAAGGAAGTTACTGAGTCACCATCCCCAAAGGTATTTGAAAGGCATGTAGACATGATGCTTAGGGACATGGTTTACTTGTGGGCTTATTAATGTTAGAGTTATGGTTGAACTTGATGACCTGGTCTTTTCCAACCTAAATAATTCTTTGATTCCTACTGAGTCCCACCAAAGCAGGAAACTCTGCAGGAGACAGTAAACCTCTAGCCTCTTCTGAGGGATTGTGCCTCAACTGCTCTCTTTTCTAACACCTTCCCACATTTTCTTTCCTCCCCAACTCAAGGTACAAGATTTCAATTTTATTTTTCCCTACATAATCCCCCCCTTTGCTGTTCTTTATATTGCACAGTGAGGATTTCTTTTTTAAATGCTCTGCTATCCTTAGTTACAGGTGTGTCTTGGAGTTTTCTGTTATTTCACATTCAACTTTCTGGTACACCATTTTTAAGATGCCATATGGTAATTGCTAGCACAAAAGACTTGAGAAAATGACTGTAATATGTTTCAAACTGTTACACAATTTGTGGACTGTACATGTCAGTAACCTAAGAACATATTCAATAATATTCAGAAATAAATGACAAGTTATGCTTATTTTATGGCACATAATTTAACAGTTAAACTGTAGAGTCATTTAAAGGCACTACGTTATTCTACCTGGAAAAAGAAAATTGCTTATATTAATATTGCCAGATTCTGCAATCCAGTCAGAGTGATATAAGGAGACAGACTAATATAGTCAACTAACAATGTTTGCTTCTGTCACTCTCAAAATGGAGATAAGAGTTGTTATTGTCAAAGCAGCACTATATGTAATTAGACAGTGATTAATAGCACAGGTAATGAAGCAACTATAACTTACTTAGCTTCATTTCAAAATCTCTATATTTTCCAGTTTATTTCTTCAACTTCTATTTGCAGAAGTGCATTCTTGCTTGCAGCCCCAGTTTTGAATTGGTAAACTAGTCAAGGGCGGGGGTGATACACATGCTTGAGCTATTTTGTTTCACAGGGTTTTGACATTTGATTCTTCTCCTGTCTCTCCTTACTCATTCTGTCATGTATTTCAATTGAGCAAAACAAAGCTGAAAACAGGTTTGTTTTTCCCTCTCTTGTTGTTACTGTCTGGAGGTCCTATTTGCAGAGTCGTGTGTCTGTTTCAGAAATTGTGCATCTCTAGTTCACTGATAGTTGTAAGAACAACTCAGTACACTATGTCAGGAGTTGTCTGTCAAGAAGAAATGGAGCCATAATGAATATCTAAACAAGAAATGAGAAGCAAAGCAGAGCAAGACTAAAGTCCTTCCCCCTGAAAGGACTTGCTTATTTCAGACATAGGATGGGATTTAAATCCTCAAAATATTGCCTAAATATGATGCATTATCCTCTTGCCATGCCCCCATCCCCCTAATCTAAATCTGTAACTCACACACACAAAATAATACTGCAATCATTCTAGCTCCTAAAGTAGTCTTTCATACTTCCTGGTATCCCAGGCACATTGCTTTTAATAAATATTGCAGTTTGAGCTTTGGTCATCAAAGTGTCTATAAAATTTCGCATTTCATTACAATTTACGTCTGCCCAGAACTGCTTTCTGTTGATGTGTTGCATGGTGTTTCCTTCTAGTAATAGGAAATGTTGTGCATAGCATTGTAGGTGTTGCAATCCTGGTACTTTAAGGAGCTTATTTTCATTCTATAATCTGCATACGCTGCTAGCTTTCTGTTGTTTTTATAAAAATCTGTTTTCCCTGATACAATCTGATTATATCATATGCATTAATTGCACAGCTTAAAGATCGCTGCCTTCCAGTAATCTGTAAATAGTGAAAGTATACTTCACCCCTTTTCTCTGTGATTGGTTTTGTTCAGATTTTGCTTTGTTTGTGTTCCTATTATGATATTACTCTTTAGCATTAAAAGCATGAGCCTCTCACAGGTGACACATCTTTGCAGCTAGGACAGTTCTTCCTTCACTTTTGTACATTCGTCCACATCCTGATACTTCTTCTCTTATAAAATTTGTTTCTGACAACACCACAACCAATTCATTGTCTCCAAAGACTAGGTTGTGTGAGTTCTCCATCAGAGTCCTGCAATTAACCTGCTGTAGTTTGTGTGAGGCCAAAGAATCACACCCTTTATGCAAAGCAGAGAATTTGTTATCTGTTCAAGACTTCATAATTTGTTCAAAGACTGTCATAATTTTTAATTAAATATTTAAATATTTGAACAATATTTAATAATAATTTAAATAAAATTATTATTTTAAATAGTATTGATATTTTTTATTTAAATATCCAAAGCCTTATTACTAGTCCATTTATGATGTTAAGAATGCCTGTATTTTTAATTACATTTGCTTTAGACTAATAAACCCCTTCTAGTATCTCCCTTTTTCCCTGGTGTTATATTCACCATTCTGGGGCCACCCGAGGTCTTAGAGGAAAGGTGCTGAGTTGTCACCATCCCAAGTATGACTCTCATAGTGGGGAGGTTCCTTCCCTCGAGGAGGTATAATATTTATGAATATGGTTTCTTCTTCTCTTTAGGGTCACTGTCGGGGCATTCTGGTTTTGTTAGCATGCTCTTACTCAATGTATGTATGTGTTGTGTTTTACATACTTGGGTTCTTGCTCTTTGTTCTACTTCTTACCCTTGAAACTGGTTTTTTTCCTCTCTCAGGATTTTATTTCCTTAGTAACCAGAAACTGACTGTGGTTGAGTTATCTGTAATCTTTTGGTTTCAATCTATGTCTTTACTTCAAGGCATTTGCTATCATGCTATGTCTGTGTTCCTCAAGCCATCATTTCAAAGAAGGGCCATAGACGGGTCTATACAGAACAAGGTCTTGATAGTACTATCTGTTAATTACAAAATACACTGGGCATCACACATCGTAATTGTGAAGCAAAAGCTGAACCAAAGTAGGTAACAATGATTTGTTGGTTGATAATTTTGATCACAGCTAAACAAACTCAAACTGGGGTATAGGCAGGGAAGGACCAGTCCAGACAAAGCCTAATGAGACTCTTGTAGTCAGTGTTGTGCAAAGCCTGCAGCCAGTTTTCAGAGCGCTGTATTAGTGGGACTACAAGACTGCATTTCCTTATTTCATGGTTTGGTTGATGAGTATTTATTGCAACAACAAGAACTTTTCTTATTTTGTGTGTGTGTGATGTTATTACATGTTTTTCATTAGGGATTTAAAAATATTTTCAAAGCATAACAATATACTTTTCCTGTTGCAGGATCACACTGTGACTAAATTTGATAAGCTAAACTGCTTTCTAAAATGGGCATTTTGTCTGACCCTTTAGTTATGTGATTTTGACTTTCACTGACTTCTTTTCACACTTACACTACTTCTTTGAAACACGCATGTCAGAATGCAACAAAATAAAACCTGGTCATGCTTATTTGGAAAATTTATGCCATCACAAGGCAAGTTCTGCGTTAACAAAGGCACAATCTTTCCAGTTAAAAGTACATGTCAGGTTATTATGGAAGGAGTGGTGGGAGTGGGACATATGCTGGTTTTTGCACTGTGGTAAGTGAACAATGAAATTTGGATTGTGGTGAATTCATTTAAAAACAAAACCAAAAAACCCCTATGCTTAAGCCTAAATTGCTACATTTGTATACCAGAATAACTGCACTTGCATTTAGAAGTGTAAAGCAGTTAGCATCTCCTGCTAAAATCAGAGAAAGTTGCTGAAAGTATTCTAATAATAACAACAATGTTGTGATATGGAAAAGTAACATAGTATAATGGTCTGGGCTTTAATCAATATTCAGACAACCAGTTGCTTCTGAGCATTAAATACATCACTGTTTTTTACCATTTTACTATTTTTTAAAAGGGAAACAGGATTTACTACTTCCACCTTTACACTGAAAGTCTGGAGGAAAAAAAGAATTACATTTTAACACAGTAAAAAATACTGCATTTTTGGCTTCAGAACTCAAAGAGGAATCAATTTTAATTTTCTCAAATTTTAATTAAATTTCACTTCCAGTTGGATTATTTGGGTTTTGTTTCATGTATTTCTTTCTTCCTTCCCTCCACTCATATCCTTTAAAGGGCCACAGTTCAATTACACAAAAAGTTCAGCTCATTATGATGAAGGGAAGTTATCTTCACTCTAGTTACAGGAATTTTAGCACTTTGTTCAACTGTAAAAAGGAATATCTACAACTGAATGCTGGCTATATATTTTTAAAGAAGTATGATGTGTACATAGTGAAAGTGACAATTACAGAGAAAAAGACTTTTTGTACTTTGTAAATGTAAAAAAATAATCTTGTCTCTTAAAATTCAGTGTAAAATGTTGGTTCTCTGATATTTATCAAAATACTGTAGTTCATGAGGTTTTATCAGCATTGTTTACCACCATAATCTGCAGCACAGATCTGTTTCTCTACTGTCTCACTTTTGCCCAAGTTTTCTAACACCTTGCCTGTTGCAGTCTTTTAAAAAGATTGAGGGCATAACTTATTTTTCAACATAAAGCATTATACAGAATGGTTCATAGCCAACTCTGAAGTGCAGCATTTTTCAAGTTTTACAAATGAGTTGGAATCCATTAGAGTAACGTTGAAAGTCCTGAAGATGAAACAAGGACCAAGAACTTTCCCTGGCTAGCTGAGTACCCTCAAGGCCATTTAAAAAAAAAAAAATCATGCCCTTTCTTCTGTTCTCATTCTGGCCTTCCCCTAGATCAGTGACATAGCTTCAGAATACATGTATGCGAGAAAAGCCTTAAAAAGGACTTTATACTAATTCAGGAAAGAGACAATTTTTTTTCTGGATTTTCATAACACATCTACATATCTTATGCCTCAGTCTCCTCAATGTCTTGGAAAATTAAACATTGCTAAGGAATGATGTGTTTTAGGAACCATAACATAAAACAGAAGAGAACTTTGGGTTCCGTTGAAAACTAAGTTGTGATTTTTCAGAGCACAGTTACCTTGCTTACAGGATTCTTGCTTGACGTTGGGGTTTACTTTTTTTGTTTGTTTGGTTGGGGTTTTTTTATTATTTTTCAATGACTGAGGACATGAAGTGAATACAAACTTACTATTTAAATCCAGGAAGTTTGTTTAATGCTTTTAAAAAACAAAGGATCTAGAATTTGCCCAGAATAGTGGACTTAAAACCTTGCGGAATTACCACAGTTGAGAAGTTGTTAGAAAAGGCCTGAATTTATACCTTATTATGCTAATACTCCTCATTCTCTTGTCATCTTGGGGCATGAAGTTGCTATTCACAATCTCTACTTCCTGTAGAGGTTGCAAATACACTTGCAGATTCTCAATGACCATTTGACTCTGTTTACATCCACTGACAACTTAGAATGTAGGGCAGCAGGTGATATGATTCCAGGCCTCTTGATCACCTTCTGGTGATCACAGATATTCTGTATAGGCTTTAAGGAGGTTGTGGTGGACAATTTTTATTTATTTTCTGACTAAAGTAAAAAACTAGTGAAATTGTTTCAGGGACACAAGAAGTGTGCACAAGGTTTCATTTTTGTGACAACATGAAAACAGTATTGAAAGTGTGAAGTAAAATACATATTTTAAACAAGATATTCCTTATTTTCTTTTAATTAAATGAAAACTTCAGTATAAGAAGAAAAATACCAAGATAAATAGTGTTGCATTAGTATATATATAAATTTTTTAAGGTACCTTAATTGATTTTTGTGTTTGATCTGTACATTTCTTTCTTTATTCTTTTGGGCAAATGTCTAATGTTGAAGAAAAATATTTCAGCCATCTGCAACTATAATCCCAACTTAAAAACTGATAAACAGACTTGTACATTTTGTGTATCTCTGAGGTTTTTTTAATAATGGTTTCTCACACTCAGATCTCTTGGTGGTTTTTTTTCCTTTAGTTTCTCACTTTTTGGTTAGTGTTTTCCATATCTGAAAAGTATCAGTTTTTTAAGTTTTATTTTTTTTTCAATGTTATTAATAAGACTTCTATTACAAGTAGAATTTAAAATTTTAAACAATGCTTTTTGTTCTGAAAATGTTTCAAAATTATTTTCAGTGTGTATGCAAAGTGGGTTGTTTTTTTGAAAGAGCTAAATTCCTTTTTAAATATCATAACTTTTTTATCATTCTCCTCAGCGCCATTTTAACCTATGTAGTTGTAAGACCACCATAATGTCCACCATAAATCAGGTATGACATGTATGTCCTATGCTTTTAATGGGACATAAATTATCACATCCTGATTTTCTACCAATTCACAGAATGAAAATATCACAAAACAGTTGAGATTTGAAGAGACCTCATGAAATTTTATACACCAACATCCCTCCTTAAAGCAGAATTGACTAGAACAGGTTGCTCAGATTTGTATGCAGTCAGGTTTTAGATATTTCCAAGGATGGAGACTCCACAACCTCTTCTGGCAACCTGTTCCATTCTTTCCTCAATCTTCCAGTATAAAAGATTTTTCCTATGTTTAAATGGAATTTCCTGTTTCCATTTTTGACCATTGTCCATGGTTATAGGAGACAATGTGGAAAGCCATGCTAAAGTTAAGATATCCACTGCTCCCTTCTTCTCCACTGATCAGTTAATGTCATAGCGATGTACCATGCTGGTCAAGCATGATTTCTCCATTCTAGCTTGGTTTTATCCCCTTCTTGTCATTAATGTGTTCAGAGGGTTATTTTTCCAACATTACCCTATGCACTGACTTGAGGATGATTAGTCCATACTTTCATGGATCCCCCATTTGTCCTTCTAATTCTCCCAGTCCTTGGGAACACCCTTCAATTCCCACGGCCTTTCAAAGACTACCAAAACTGTCCTTACAGTGACATCAGCCAACTCTCTCAGCACTGGTTCGAGTATACCATTATGTTTCATTGGCTTGTGTTTCCCAGTAGTGTAAGTGTTCCCTTACATGCTGCTTCTCTACCAGGAGTGAGCCTTCATTACTCCAGACTTTCCCACTTGTCTGAGGAGAATTGAATTTCTGAAGGAAGTCCATACTAGTAAATTTCAGGAAGAAAACCTTGACCTTTCTCTTATCCTTTGTAAGCATCCTGACCCATTTAACAGTAAATAGGTCCACATTTTCCTTGCCCTTCTTTTTGTTTCTGATACACCTGCAGAAGCTCAAATACTTTCACTTCATTTCAATTTCAGGTAGGTTTTGGTGTTCTTAAACCTATCCCTTCATGTTTGGATGGTGTTTCTACATTGCCCCTGCTTCACCTGTCCATTCTTCCCAAATCTTGTATGCTCCTTCCATGTTTGAATATACTCAGGAGTTGCTCTTCATCCATACAGACTTCATTCCACTGTTGTTTCATTTCCTGTTCATCAGGATAAGCCGTTGTTGAGCCTGGAAAAGGTGATGCTTGAAAATCAGCCAGTTTTCTTGGACTTCTTTGCAGGACAGTATCCCATGAGATACTCCCACGCAGGTCCTTGAACAAGGCAAAGTCACCTGGAGTCCTGGGTTGTGATTCTACTTTTTATCTTGTTCCTCTCAGCATACTGAATTCTACCATCTGATGGTCACTGCAGCCAAGACTTCATCTGACCTTCACATTCCTAACCAGTTCTTAATGTGTTTGTAAGTATGAGGTCCAGCTGGTTGCCTTCAGTATGGACTATATGCATCCAAGCTGAAATACAGAATCCTGCACATGCTAGAGATGTAAAATTCCAGATTCCAGTCTTGATTCTTGGAGGAGAATTACATTAGGTAAGACCTATAAAGTAAATAAAATAAGACCTATAAAATAAAAGAAGACCTTGAAAATAAGGTCAAATTATGCAAGATATAAGTTTATGCCTCTCTGGAGACAAATATTCCCGGAGATAAAAATGCATTTCAAGACAGGTCTAAAAACAAAATCATGGACTTAAGAAAATTATAGGTGAGTGTAACACATTAATATGTAGATAGTTTTGACTGTTAGAAATTAATATGTATTTAAGGTGGGTATGTATCTAAAAAATACAAATACACACACTCAGTGATAGAATCAAATGCGGTGATTTTGGAGTAAGCCCAAAACTTGTTTTGCAGCACCTTACAAGTGTATCATGTTTTAAAATGACAAATGCCATTGTAAATTAAAGTTGTTCTTTTCTTATGGTAAAAGTCTGCCAAATTCTAAATGTATTGTATTTTCTTCAAAATAACAGACAAGCAAAGCCATAAGTTTTTCAGACACTAATAAAATGCACAATGCTTGGCACTCCTCATGTTGACTTTGCAGCAGCAATTAATTAACAAATGCTAGTCCCATAGCTAGTCTGCTATGTTTGATCTCCATGTGCTAAGATATTTGACAAGATAGGTGCTATACCTTACTTGATTTTTTTTTTAATCAAAAACATCAATTCTAACAGCAGTTGACTCAAAACACAAGGGTTGGGGAAAGTCTAATATCTGCTAAGTGGAAAAAGACAAAAAGGGTATTGGGAAAATGATTGTTTTCAAGCTTCCAGTTAGATACTACAATCAATGCAGGTTTAAAAATAAACAAGAGAGCTTGTGAGAAATCTGTGTCAAAATACACTAATGCTCCAAATTGGTATGGATTTTACTGTGAAAATTCATAAAATTATTTTCTACTCCAGCTATCGTAAATAAACTAGATGTACTCCTCTCCCCTTCCCCAACAGAAGCTTTAATATTCACTGGTGTGAGGGAATATTAGCCAGGAACAGAAGAAGAATATATCAATATATTTCCTCTGTTTCCATATTGACAATTTAATCATGCTCAAATACTCAGAAATTAGATTCTCAGATCATTGATGGGTGCAGAATAAATACTGTTGGGTTTTAGAGTAGAACTTTTTGACCGGTATTCAAGGTAAACTACAACACAAAGATTTCAAGGAAATAGGTTTCTCATTTATATTTGACTTGTGATATCTTCAAGAAAAAAAAATATTTAAAGGTTTTAGAAATGTTGCCATAATATTTTACAGTGGCAGCAAATAATGTTGATAAGGTTATTTTACCCCTCAGTTTAACTGTGATATTTGCACATAATATGATGGGAAGCATAACAGCTGTTGCAAGTAATCTCTTTCATTAGCAGAATCCACAAAAATAACCCAAAATTTTGAACTCAGAAATGGCCTAAAAAGCCAGTCTGTTCACACTGTTTCTGAAGTCCTGATTCATCCTCTATGCATTGGTTTTATGCTAGGAAGTTATGGATCTCTACTTCCTACACAGAATTTACTATTTAGAGTTGAAAGGCATATAGGAAGAAATAATATTGTTTGATTCTATGTGTAATTTCAGATCTTCATATGTAGAATTTGGGAATATTTTAAGTTGTCCTGAGAAAGTTTGGGTGGGTGGTTGTTTTGGTTTTGGTTTTATCTCCAGTGCCTGGACAGCAACTCTTAAGAGTAAGATTTCTCAAAACTTTTTCCTATGAGATATTTTTTTATGACAATCTAGACACAAAATACTTTGGCTTTCTTTTTTTTTTCCAAGTCTCTATAAGAGTTTTGATTATTGATTATTTTACAGATCTATTTAAAGATTTAAAACAATCATAGCCACGGTCAGAATAAAAAGGTCAGAGAGGCAATTCAAAACCATCTGATGCACAATGTTGTAAACATGTAATTGATGCTGTGAGAGACCCCATAAAACGGACTCTGAGCCAAGTTAGTGTGGGATAAGATAAAAAGGTAGATTCTTTAATGTCTAGGCTTAGGGCTTTTAGGAATACATGATGACATGCCCCCGTGAACACTGATTTCCATGGTTTTTATAATATTGTCTACCCAATCTCCAGTTCACACATCTCTCGGTCCAGCCTCATCCTGCTCCTGGTCACACCTCCTTCGGATTTGAGTCTGGGGTCAGTGGGACCCTGTATTCTTCATTTTTGTCTTCTTCAGCACACATAGAGCTCTTGGAGGTTTTCCAGTGTTCTTAGACTCAAGGTTGTTGGCTCATGTTTACGTCTTGTTCTGCAGGCCTTTTGATATTCTTCAGACTTCTATCTTGAAGAGAGTCTACGCAACTAAAGGAATTTGAGCTACTGATATATGGTAGGGGTTAGGATATATAAACAATGAATTTAAGCTGCCAGAAATATTAACACACTAAATTTGCTTTTTTACTACAGTTACAAGTACTTCTAAAATCTCTAAAAATGAAAAAATCAAAAACCCCATAGGCATCATAATTTATACACCATAATTCTTGTTCGCTGGTCATGCAGGTTAGGAAATCAATCCCTCTCTATCCTTTCTTCATAAGACAGACCTCTGTTCTACAATGTTTGAAAAATAGGACTAGGATAGGAATATCTTCCTGCAAAATCTAGATTAGCAAAAAAAGTTGAGATTGATTCAAATTGAAAAATTCCAAGAGAGGTAGTTGTGAGATACTGACATCATTTATAGCTTAAACATTGTTAAGATCACCAAAGCCCACTCTCCACCTGAATATGCCTCCTAGATTTCAGGGAATTGAACTGTGAGTTAAGCCACCTGATGGGAACTTGAGATAAGATAAAGATGGCATTATTGTCTAATCATCTCAGGTTTAAGCAGAAGTAAATAAGGCTGGAAGGAGGCCATACCCCACAGACTGATTTGCACACTCTCCACCTGTGGGACATTGGGCTGTTAATGCTGATGGCTCAAACAATCAGCAGGTGCTGAGGGCATGCACAAAGGACACCTCAGGCTACAATCTGTGTGTTAAAGAAGGTAAGGAAAGAGGCAAATCCTGAGGCAGGGTAGCTTTTCTTTTTCCTTACACAAATGACTCCGCTGTGGTAACTGCCCTCCTGGGAGAGGCTGGGGGCAGGTAGCCTGAAGATATTCATCTCTGCTGGTGGGTCATAATAGGCCAAAAATGGACTCAACTGTGCTGATGTAATATGGGCAGCTGTAATGTTTTAGAAGGTGTCAAAGACTCCTGAAATGTCCCGTGATCCACTCTTGCATTATCCAGTGTAAAACTCCCCACTTCGAGGGAGGTACTGGAGGAATTCCCACCTAGCCTAAGCCCAGTAAAAGACCACACTCAACACTTGGGGCTTTTTCCTCACCACATGGGACTTTCCTTACCACCCTGAGCTTCATGGACTTCTTTGCTCACCAAAAACCTTCGCCCTCCACCCTGGACCTTACTCATCAACAGTTTTTCCTTCACCCCATGGGACTTCTTTCATCAGCACCCTGGGTTTCTTTTGATGGATCTAGACTGCAACCATCACTTTGACAGGACTGGGACTCTGTCCACCAAGAAGACCACAAGAAGAGGATCAATGGGATGCTGTCAGAATCCACAGTGTTATTTATTCTACTTAATATATCTGTCACTCTGTTTCTCTCTCCCTTTTTTTCTTTTTCGTATTTCTATTTCTCTCCACTTCCCATTTACTGTTATATAAAAATCCATACCATTGCCTTTGGCATATGGTCTCATTTGCAAGTTCATTTGGGCTGAGGTGTCTCTCTAACAACATGAAACATCCTGATCTTAACAGTATTCCCAACATTCTCGTCTCTGACTGCCTATATCCTCAGAAACAAAGAAATATTTTGGAAACCAAGTGGAGTGCACATCAAATTTTATGGTCAAGTCTGAGAAAGCTGATCTTTTTAAGTAGTATTTTTCAAGAAATGTGTTACACTGAACAGCATATTGCCAAGACAGGCTGATGCCTGTTTTCCTAATGGAATGCCCTTACTATATTGATTCAGCCAAATCCAAATGAACTGAAAGAAAGACTGCCAAACTGCCCATTTAACATTGTGCTCTTCTACATACTGAACAGGAAAATATCTAAGAGCAACCTAGTATTTTTGATTTTGAAATTTAAATGCATCTGCAGACTTGTCAGCCTTTCAGCAGTTGTTTTATGGGCACTTAATGCCATAGCTGAGGACATGTCTCACATCTATATGATCTTTCAAATGGAATATCGAGGTGCGTAAAAGCCCTTGGAACAGCAGGCATGCTGCACAGGTGAGCTTCAAGTTCTATTTAAATACTTGTGAATTTGCTGAACAACCAATTTTTCTAAAACTTTTAAACAGAATTAAGAAAATGTTCTGCATGGAACAGATCTAAATATTAGAGAATAGGGTTCAAATTATTACCTGTTTTAATCTAGATTGTTCACCAGCTAGCCAATAGTTTGAGTAAATCACATCCCTAGTTTTCTATTTTTACTCAGTAGACTTTCTTGCAGAAAGAGATTAATGTGTATGTAAAGAATTTAGCTTTGAAACTGTCACTAGTGTGCTAGTATGACAGGTAATGAGGCAATTTGGCAGAAAATCAGAAACTAATTGAGCTCAACTCACATCAATGCAACTCTTTCAGCTGAAGCTGTATCTTCTAAAATGAACAGTAGAATTACATAAGACAATATGACATGTACAATTTTAATTGGAAACTCTAATTTAAAATATTTAAAGCATGTTTAGAATAATTTGAGAATCTACAGACATATTCTTACCCAATTAATTAAGTCTCTTCAGTGAGTTGTATAATGACTTAGTGTCAAAAATATAAATTATGAAAGCCTTTGCACATATAAATATTCAAGTAACTTTTAAGGAGAACGGGATGTGGTATTTTTAGAAAGAAGATGTCACAACTGCACACTGCTATGTAAAATTAACATAGAACTTTGGAAGATAGCTATTAGAACCTGTAAGTATTGTTAAAGTACTGTTTATTTTAGAAAGTAGAGTTTTGATTTGGTCACACACAAAGGAATATTGTAAAATGTAATTTCAAAGCATTTCAAAGATCATTAAATTATTTTGGTAACACTAATTTTTAAGTATCTATATTAATATCTGGGTGTACTGTATGGTGTTACTGTAGTGTGAAGGTCAAATGAAAACTACACGATCCCAGCTATGGGGACAAAAACTTGAATCCTTTATTGAACATTTGACATTCAATTTAAAGGACTTGGGGCTAGGATATGTTAATAAGGAGGATGGATTATGGTAACATATGTTAACTAGGCGATTATACAAGTTTTGGCTAGGTTGCACAATTACTTCAATTAGTAATATTGGTACAATTAGTAATATTTTCTATAACAAGGATTTTACATGGGGGGAAGAAAACAAAGGGTTTCAACATGAATTGGTAACATTCATCTTAAAATCCATCTCTATCTTGGAGCCAGAGGCAGCTAATCAGCATGGTTGAACATCAACAGGCCTTGTTTGTCTCAGCCTCTGTTGACCATGGCTTACTGCTTAAGCTTGTCAGGCTTCTCACTGCTGGAAGTTGAATTCCGATCCTGACACTATAGCATTGCCACACATGGTGCTTTTCTGTTACATTAGGATGGCAATTGAGAATCTGTTAAAATGGAAGTATCAAAGGCTAAATCTCTCTCATAAAAGATGAAAACTATAAAAACTATTTGGGGCAGGGACAGATTGTAAATCTACAACAAACTGTTGTTTGAGTCGTGTCCATTATGATCACTTATGCTATTTTTATTTTCCATATTCTTTGATGAGTAACATTTCCTGCCTATTCAAATTGCAAATAATAAAATGGGTATACTTATCGTATGTAGCCCTGTAGGAAGAAAAGAAAATATTGCCTTTGTTTCTATGGGTAGCAAAGCTATTGCTTTATAGACTGAATAGAGTCTACCTCAAAGTTACCAGTAACATTACTCTTAACACTGAGAGTAGAAACAGGACTTCATGATTTACATGATAGTAGCCTCTTCAATGGTTCACATTCTTTCATTCTTTTTCTACCATATCTTTTAAGGGAAAAAGAAAAAAATAACATGTATTTTGTTCTACTGTGCAAGTAGTCTGAAGCAATAGGATTTGCTGTGAAAATCAACCATACTGCCTAAATAGTAATTAAATGTTTTCTTGGTAGTCTTTCGTATTTCATAATATTACAGTTTTTAAACTATGCCGTTTCTTTAATTAGTTTTGTAAAAATGTCTGGGTTTCATGCAGTATCAGGGGTTTTTTGATGTTGTTTTGAGTTTGGGGTTTTTTAATGTAAATAAATACGTTGCTCACAAAGTAAAAGCATTTTAAAAAATCTAATGTTATACGCTAATTAGCTTAATCCCTTATCAGTATTACTAGACCTGCAATATTTAAATGCTTAACTTAATCTGCCTCCATCCTAATATGCACCTGCTGAATATAGTTGTTTTTGGTTTGTTTTTTTTTTGTGGAATACTGGGTTCTTCTGATATATTGTATGTCAAGTTTATTCTTATAATTAACTCTGATGTACAGAATAATCTTGCCTCACAACCACACAACATTTTGAAACAGGAAAACTGAAAGTGACTTTTTAATCACAGTTTCTAGATAGAATCAATTTACAGTGGAATTCAATGGAAGTTGTCAGATATTGCTAACATTTTTGTTCACTTCATAGTTCCAGATAAGTGCATCACTAATTATGTCTGGGTTGGACATTACTGTCTTTTTTCCCCAAAAAGAAACACATTTTAGCAAATTCAGGATATATAAACACTTATTAACAGCACAGACAAATGCACTGCTCTTATTTTGATTAGCTTCCTTTTACAATTTTTTAATAACTGTTTACTGATGATTGCTGCTTTGAATATCAATACTTCCTTTCACAAACTATCTCCAGCTAATTTCCATGATTGACTATGAGGACGTGAATGGCATGGACACTGGAAGTCTGCCTAAAACACTGACAACTTTAATGATTGTATGCATCATTCATGGTAGAACTCTGTCAGGTTCTCTGAGAATAGTTATGAAAGAAACACAGGTCATTACAGAATGAACATGATCTGTCCGAAATGCTAGCCTGGAAGCTGCTGGAGTTTACTTAGTCAATAATTTGTCATGAAAAAATAAATGTCTTTTATTGAAAGGCTGGACAAATCAAGGCTACTGTACTCCAGTACATTTTCAGAAATGTCATCTAGCATCCTTTTAAAACTTATGTAATTAAAAACTTAATAAAATTATTACATTCTCAGTTGATTGTCATAATTGTCTCATCTTAAAAGGATATACAATAATATATCAGATATTAAATATAATATTGTAAGATAAAATTTAGGCCTTCACGATATGGGATTACTTTTCCTCATTCAGAATTTCAGTTATCACTTATACATTTTTTTCAGTTTTACAGTGTTATTTGAAAATGGATTTTTGTCCATTGATTGTAAGAAGTTAATTTTTCAGATTTAGAAAAGTTTGACGTGTTCTGGATGTAGTATGTGTTGTTTGGTTTGGTTTTTGTTTTTTTGTTTTTTTGTTTTTTTGTTTTTTAATTTAAAGCTATTTTAAAATTAAGAGTAATTTTAATAAGGAACTAATACTCTCAACTCTTTTGTCAACAAGACATACATAATGGTCACCATAACCTATATGGCTTATTTCCTACTAAATATATAGATAAAAGAACCTGTTATTATTGCATTTTTCAATACTGAACACTTGCCCATTTCACCGCTAAATTTGAAAAGTTCTGTATAATTCTTACTTTTAAAATTTGATTGTATAAAGAAGACATATTTTTTAATCAATAATGTCATTAAAACTGCTTGATAAATCCAGTGCACCAAGCTCAAAGTAACAAGTAAGATTTGGTGAACTGTTATTCTTAAGAGGTGTAGTAATTCTGATATGATTTCACAGTTTAAACTACAGCATTTTAACTAGATAAGCTCAATCTAACTGTAGACATCCAAACACCTGTAGACCAGTAGTGCAGTTTAATGATGGTTTGGAATATGCAAGCAGTTTTTTCAACAAGTCATGTTAGAAACCATAAAGTATGTGTGGGGTGATGAGCTGATAAGCCCTGATGGGTTGAGGGAAACGCCTCAGCCCCCTGGAGGAGTGCTCCTGGCTGAGAACAAAGGCTTTCAAACTGGTAAGATTAACAAAGGGTGGAGTGTTGTTTAAGGAATAACATGCCCCCCCATTTGCGATATCTTCTGTGACAACTCAAGGAACTCACCCCCCTCAGGCATCTGTATCACCCCACCAAAAGATTGATATAGTCACACAAACCCACATGAATAAAAAAAAAGTATAAAAAGTGTGGAGTTTAAACTCCAGCTGAGAGGGGAAAATACCATGTCTTTGTTGAGGTAGCTGCTGCAGCTTGTCCTGCCTCAGACCATGTGCTTTATACCTTATTTTCTTAACTTTACTTTCTTACAAAGCTTATTCCTTTATACATTCTATCTTACATCTTATGCTAACAGCTACTTTGATTCTTACTTTATAAGCATCTTCTTTACTAACTGTGTTTTGCTACCTTAATACTAATAACAGTAACTTGCTTCACACTTTGCTACTTTATATTGATTATTGCTTTTTTGTTATTCTTACTTTATAAGACCAGCTCTGCTTTGCAACTACAGTAACTTGCTTTACTTTCAACGTGCAGTTTCTTTTTTCAACATGTATGTTGATAAAAAGCAGTTCTGTTCTTTCCTTTTACTTTGTGTTACAGAGAGAGTGGTGTGCAAGCTATTTTATTGTCCTATGTTATTGAAAGAGTGTCTAGATAAGTGGTTTAGGTGGCTGTGTTTTTAGTTAGTAGTTCTTTGTTGCTAGTTTCTGTCTGTTGTGAAAGTGGGATACATTGCTGTATTGTAACTTGAGTTTGGTGTGTTTGTAAAATGTGTTTTGTGCTGGTTTCTTTTTGGGGTCTTTTATTACCAATTAAATACAATCTTGCAGGTAAACATTATCACTGGCAAAGCGGAACCCACAATAACTGTCACATATTTGTATTAATAGATGTTATTTCAGAAGCTTTTGTGGGGAAAGTTCTTTTCTCACTATTAAGTGTGGTCCTCATATCAGAGGTTAGAAAACCTTCCAGCCTGTGTTCTGTCCAGCAGTTTGTCAGGCAGTGCTGGTTCATAAGGCTCTAATTTTTCTGGAGGCGCTTATATAGCTATAAGTTCTCCCCGGCTTAAGTGTGGTCCTCATATGAGAGGTTAGAAAACCTTCCAGCCTGTGTTCTGTCCAAAGGTTGGGCAGGCAGGGCTGGGTTCATAAGGCTCTAATTTTTCTGGAGGCGCTTATCGCTAATAATTTCTCCATGCCTTAAGTGAGGTCCTCATAGGGAGTCAAAAATCTTTCCAGTCAGTGTTCTGTCCTAGTTCGGCAGGCAGTGCTGGGTTCATAAAGCTTTGATTATCCCGAGGGCGCTTATAGCTATTAACTTTATATTAATACAGTTAAGACTAGAAATCTTTGCATTTCTGTCTCCCTCCTCCCTTTCACGTGACCGTGGGTCCAGTGAAAGATGATTTGTGTCAGCTAAAACTGTAGCCTGAAGCAACTCAGTGAGTTATCCCTTTAATCTGGTTATTGCAACCTTGAAGTGTATGTCAGTAAGCCGAGGGTAAAAATGTCAAAAGCACAGTTGAGATTGATCTCTAAGTTTCTAGGAACAACAGAAAACTCTCCCATGTATTCTTTTTTTTGAAACTGGTCAACTAAAATTGAAGTCATACTGACTGTGAGTTATTATAAAAATGTATGTTATTTTTAAAATATCAGTTACTTATAGGAAATTATGCTTTTCTTTAGTGAAAACTTCCATTACCAGAAATTTACACACAAAACACACATATTGTCATTCAAAGACCTGAAATTATGAAAAAAAATAATTTATCATTGCCTTCTGTTTATCGAATAATGCCAGTGTACTGTATTTACAGACTGGTAGAGCAGTGTGTTATTAATTCTCTAGTACATTAAATAATACTTAACAGGGAAAAAAAAGTTCATTTTTTGTATCCTCTAGACTATAGTTCAGATAGAATCACAGAATGGTTAAGGTAGTACAGGATCTCTGTAGATCTTTTAATTCAACTCCCCTGCTTAAGGAGGGCCATCTAGAGCTGGTTGCCCAGGCCCAGGTCCAGATGGCTTTTGCAAACTGTCAAGTATGGAGACTCCACAGTATTTCTGGGCAGCCTGTGCCACTGCTCAGTCACCCTCACAGTAAAAAGTGCTTCCTCATGTTCACGCAAAACCTCCTCCTGTGTTTCAGTCTGTGCCCATTGCCACTTATCCAGTCACTAAACACCACTGAAAAAAGCCTTGCTTCATCTCCAATGAGGAGAGACTGAGGAAGCTGGGGTTATTTAGTCTGGAGAAGAGGAGGCTCAGAGGTGACCTCATCACTCTCTAACTACCTGAAAGGGGGTTGTAGCCAGATGGGGGTGGTCTCTTCTCCCAGGCAACCAGCAGTAGAAGAGGACATGGGCTTAAGCTCTGCCAGGGCAGATTTAAGTTGGATATTAGAAAGAAATTCTTTCCAGAGAGAGTAATCAGGCATTGTGATGGCCTGCCCAGAGAGGCAGTGGACTCAGTGCCCCTGGAGGTTTTTGAGGTGAGACAGGACATGGCACTGAGTGCCATGATCTAGTAATCAAAGTGTGTAGCGGGGTAGACAGGTTTTTGGCCTGGTACAGACGATTCCACAGGAATTAGCAGCAACAGACAGTTTATTATTACGCACGCAAACTTTTATACACTTTTAAAACTGTAACCTTCCGCACTTGTGCCACTCTGACACTCATTATTGGCTAATGATGTTGTTTACATTACAATGTCCTTCTGTAATTGGTTAATTGTACACATCTGCTGAGAAGGTCGGCAGCAGCTTCTTCTGAGTTCAATAGTTAGTTCCTTAAAGGTACATCGTACTAATTATAAAGGCAGTTCAGTACACAGCTTTACCATTTAGGTCAAATACCATATGAAATCCCTACAAAAGTGGGGTTGAGTCAAGGGTTGGACTTGATGATCTTAGAGGTCTCCTCCAACCCAGCTGAGTCTATGATTCTTTACACCCTCCTTTCACATACTTGTACGCATGGATGAGATCACCCCTCAGCCTTCTCTTCTTCAGGCAGAACAGTCACAATTCTCTTGGCCTTTCCTCAGAGCAGAGATGCTCCAGCCCCTTAATTATCTTTGTGGCCTTTCACTGGGTTCTATCCAGTATGTCCAGATCACTCTTCTACCAAGGAGTCCAGAACTGGACACAGTGCTCCAGGTGTGGTCTCATCAGAGCTGTGTAGGATCATAGACAACTGCTTAGCATGATACTTGAAAGCTACCTAAATAAGAGTTGGACTTGATGATCCTTCTAGATCCCTTACCACTCAGAATAGTCTAGGTGAGTCTAGTGTTCCATTAGTTCCTGAGCCGCTAATACTTTCCCCATTCCTGGATACAGGCATAATATAGGACTGTCTTTACCACTGCAGCGAGGGATGATGAATATCTGAATAAATGGAATAGACATGAGAATAAGTCTTGAACTTAATACCTTTTAAATTTTGTTCAGAAACATGATTCTATGTATACGGTTCAAAATCCCATTTATGGGTGGAATCAGAAATTGATTTATATCAAAAATTGATTTATACAACAAATACTATACAATTTATTATGTATTATTTGCAAAATGCTAAAAACAGGTAGAATATATCTTTCCTTCATTTCACTGAATTGAAAATTGTGAAGGAGTTACATGGGCAAGTAGATTAATATAGCTGTTTTCAGTGTTGTGTTTCCATTTTATAAAAGTTAAAAGAAAACAGGCAGTGGGCTGTTATTAATCAAATGTTGGTAAATGTTTAAGAGCTGCTAAAGCTTAGCATGTATATATGTGTATTTCTTATATATAAAGTTTATTTTAGTCTTCATTGCAGTCCCATTACAGACATTTTGGGGGAAGGGATTTATTATGGCTTTTAAAAGTCATTGTGTCTTACAGCATATAGAAAGGATAACATAGTATGAGAATTTTCCCTTTGAAATGCTATAATAAGATTCTGAATTTAATGTGTTTCATAGGCTGCAATAAGTGCTTCTCATTTATATTTTAAAATATTTATGTCAATTTGTGTAAATAGCTATATGTGTTCTTGATGTGTTTTTTCCTAGACATGCAGTAATTATTCTAGGAAAACTGAGTTTATATAGTTGTAATCTGTGTGTTCAAAATTCATAAATAGCCACCAAATTACTATATTTCATTACTCTCTTTTTTAACAGTATTTCAAGTATTTTTCACACATGCAGATTGCATTATTTTCTTGCATAATGTTTAAAAGGGAAAAACGTTTGCCTTGAACTGTCAGTGTCTTTTTTTCTTGTTTTGAGATTCTCATCCCATATCTTACTTCCTTCCATGAATGAAAAACACTCTGTTGTGCTTGAAGAAGTGATGCTTACCAGATGTGAACTTCTGCTGCTAAATATTGTGAAGCTGTAGTGGAACCTGGAAAATTTTATATTGCCCTATTGGTACTGTTAGTCACAAATCTTTCTAGATGGCATTCTTTCTGGTTTATACTTCTTTAAAAGTATGATGTGGAATTATGAATCCATTTAATTTCCTGGTAAGCCCCTGTTAACTGCCATGGGAGTCATT
The DNA here is from genome assembly GCA_013396695.1 of Sakesphorus luctuosus. NCBI lineage: Eukaryota > Metazoa > Chordata > Aves > Passeriformes > Thamnophilidae > Sakesphorus > Sakesphorus luctuosus. The sequence goes on from VWZD01004326.1 coordinate 45,950, forward strand.
GCACTGCACAGTTCACTGATCTTACTGAATATGAACGTAAGCTCCTGGAAAGCAAAAGCAGCAAACTATCAACATCTTAGTAATTATTCAGAACTTGTTTTGGTGCTGAAAAATTGCACACACTACTATATCTTCTTTCCACCCCTGAACACTGACCCTGATTTCAGAAACAGTTACGTATTTTACTGTATTTGGCTCCATAAATTAATACATTCTTCACTGCATATCTGTGCGATAGCTTGTCTAGAAGCTGCTGCCTGATAACTGAATGCAGAATAGTCAAGAAAAGGGAAAGCATCCTTTATACATGGTACAAGTGGTGTGCCTTCTACAGGCACATACAGGCATCTGGTAAGTTTAGGTATTGTTGTAAAATTTTCTGGCTCCAGGATCATAATGATTAAAAGCAGTGATACTGTAAAATAAAAGTCTCATGCCAAATTTAACTTGACAAGTAGACCTTGCATGTATAAGAGACTGGATAATCCAGCCATGCTCCTTCCAAAAAAAAAAAAAAAATAGCCCCAATTCACATAGT